>QEOT01009585.1:0-10522 GCA_003123785.1 Pterocarya stenoptera
AAGACGAGCCAAGAAGTTTGCTAATGCATTCCTTTGCTTGAATATATGAGAAATGGAGAAAGGCTTGTTTTTGAGTAGTCCCATAAGTTCCTCCCAGTAGTCCTCCAGGTACCAAACATGGCACTTAACAAGTCTTAACCAATTAATAATAGTCATGGAATCAATTTCTATTTCCACGTTATCCAAACTTCTTTGGCAGATAATTCGCACCCACAACACCAGTGCCATAAATTCTGCATAATTCTTTGTACCATCTGCAATTGGTGAAGAAAAAGCTTGTATTAGATTACCAGCAGCATCACGTAACAATCCCCTTGTACTTGCTTTCCCCGGGTTTCCTCTACTACTTTCATCAACATTTAACTTAATCCAACCTTGTTTCAATCTATGCCAGTGAACAACCAGTATACTTCTCATACGTTTGAGAATCAGCTAGTATTCTCTCATCTTGCAAAGAAAACGGTTGGATTACATGAAACTTCTCACTTATTTTAGCAATCCAGAACTTAACACTATGCTTAGGGCTGTACAAAAACCGATGCTACTGGCCACCACTGATGCGAACCGACCGGCTGGTTGCGTCAGGAACCGGCCGGAATCGGAGAAGAACCGGTCGGTGTGCGGTAGAAATTTGAAGAAATCGAAGTTTTGCGGTTCGGTTCCGGTTTGAAGCTGGATTGGACTGCTGAACCGACCGATATAATAAAAAATATATTTTTTAAATATACCCTTATCGAAACAACTCCGTTTTATTAAGGATGTAAAAAAAAAAAAGTTTGAAACGACGCCGATTTAAGTTTGCAACTCTCTCTCTCTCTCATTGTTCTCTCTGTAGATTATCAGCGCTAGGGGAACCAATGCTGACGGAGAACCGCCTCGATCGGTTTCCTCCTCCTCATCGACTGGTTATGGTTAGTAGCTCCCCTTTTTTTTTTACGTCGGTCGGCGTCGGTTTTGCCCAAAAATCGCGCTGACGACATCGATTTTCAACCCTAACTATGCTGCGTCTCCTCCACTGATTCAACTCACTCGGTTCTTCTAAAAAATATGTAGATTCATCAAGTGCGCGATTGATTGCAAGTCCACCAAAATATTTTTTACGACTATTTTGTTGATCCTCCAATCTATCTTCACAAATACTTTCAAATGAGGGTTCGAATGAGCCCTTCTTTATTTTTTCATATCCAATTTGAGCTAAAAGCCCATGAACCTTATTTTGTCTAGAGACGAGATGGTTCTGAAATTTTTCTTCCATTCAAAAGATTATAGTTGTTATGAGAATGCTTGCATATGGTGTTACGACTGATTTTATGGATGAATACTTGAAGACTAAAGAGACTACCGCATTAAGAAGCCTAAATTTTTTTGTCAAAACAATTGTTTCAATTTTTCATGAAGAGTACTTAAGGAAACCCAATAATGATGACATTGCTAGATTGCTTGCTGTTGGTGAAAAACGTGAATTTCTAGGTATGTTAAGAAGCATCGATTGTGTGCCTTGGAAGTAGAAGAATTACCCAACTGCTTAGTATGGTATGTACTCTGGTTATATCCATGAACTAACAATTGTTTTAGAAGTATTGATTTCTTACGATTTATGGATTTGTCATATATTTTTTGGATTACCTGAGTCTCATAATGATATAAATGTATTTGATAGATCATTTATATTTTATGACCTTGCTTAGGGCATACTTCAGTTGTCAATTGCACAATTAATAGTCATAACTATGCAATGAAGTACTATCTTGCTAATGTTATTTATCTGTAATGGACAACATTTGTTAAAACCATCTCAGCTTACTAATGAAACAAGAAAAAAAACTTTGCTACAACTCAAGAGTCCGCAAGGAAGGATGTTGAGCGTGGTTTTGAATCACTTTAAGTACGATTTGCTATAGTTCGTCGCCTTCACGGTTTTTTCACAATGAAACTCTTAACAATATTATGATGGTGTGTCAATTGGCTCTACACTTGAATTTGGTGAGTTCATTAAGCACCATCATGCTGTTAGGATAGGAAAATCCATTTTTAACACCAAGCATACCTCATCGAGCATGTATGGCAACAATATAGTGGCTATAATATTTTATGGTTGTATTAATATTTTGTGATTGTATTAATGTTTCGTGACACTATCATGTATAATTGTATTAAAGAAGACAACACATAAAAAAGAAAAACTCCTAAATCATCAAATAAACTTTACTCCATAAAACATAAAAAAATGTTGCAGTTAAAGAAGCCAACAAACAAAATAGAGTACTACTAAAATATCAAATAAAATGTTTCTCCTGGCATGACAACATAAAATACTCCTAAAATGTCAAATAAAACTCGAGGTTCAAAAAATCAAATAAACGTTACTCTATAAGAAAAACAAGCAAACAAACATTAAATAAAACATTAGTCCATAAAATACATGACAATTAATCTCTCATAGCACGACTTGCAAGGATTTTCATTTGTTATTGAAGATAGTATTCTTATAGCATTGGATGCATGAGACTTGTATTAATCTTCATAATTCTTTCTCTTTTTTTTTCATTCTGTACTCTCTTGATCAACTAGTACATTCTCTTTTTGAATACACACTTCCTCTTGCCTAAGACAAAGCATTTGTCTGTCATGATTACGTGCTTCTTGCATTAGTACGATTTTACTCTTTCTATCTTCATCATCTCATCTAGTACTATGAGAGAATCCGACTCCATTCCTTCTTTTATCTTTTGTTTCTCTTTCTTAGCTTTATGGTCTATTGGTCAATCCAAATTTGAAGAAGCTGTATAGAAATCCTCATCTTCGCCTAAATTTACTGAATTTGGCATTGAAGTATTTGGATTTGGCTGTGATTTTTTCTTCGGTTTCACTATTTTCATATGTTCCACCCACTTTGGATGGAATCTCAACACGAGTCAACAATGATTGAAGTTGAAAACTTTCTTCTCTAATTCTAGGTACATGACCTTTGCCTTGCCAATCTACATGAAGTTAAGCATCATGAAGTCAAGTTTAATTATGCATGAAATTGAAATAAAAGACCGTTCATAATTATGCATGAAAGACCACCGATTATTATGCATGAAATTCAAGAAAATGTGAAAAATATATCTTGTCTTGCTCATTAAAACCACTTTGAATCATTCCTTCAACTTGTGTCAAGTAATCACAAAACTTATCTACCGCTTGTTGAATTGTCGACCACTAATTCATTAGAGATGTGCAGTTATGTGTAGAATCAAGTTTTTTTATTTTTTCAAATTATTTATGAATTCCTTTCCATAACATCACGTGCTTTTGATCTTTTCATTGCACCGCATCTAATGAAGCTTCAAGCCATCCCTCCACAAAGCATCAAATCTTCATCGTTACTAAAATTTGTACCTCGTTGTGATTTTCGTCCACTAGGTTCAACCTCAATAACCTCAACTCGAGATGGAGATAGTTGCTGTTCATTTATTTCATTTGTGGATTCCACAAAAAAGTCATTGTTATTTAGAAGATTTGTGAAATAGCATCTTGGTGAGTTCTTGAATCTATTCTCATTAGAGATGTCTTGACATGGACATGCATTTTACAAATCTCGTCTAAGTCTCACAATGTCCCAAATTCATTCAAAATCACATTGAAACATCATAAAATCGCATCAAAAGAAAAAATAATAAATCCAACCATTCTGAAAGTTTGTATATTACCGTTTAGCAACTCTGCTCCAATATGGACTATGAAGTACAAAACATTGGCAACAATGTGAACAGGTCTAGAGTCATCCAATCTCATTCTTGGAATTGATTTCACCAAAAGCAATTAATGGACAGGTTTGTAGAAGTAAAGGAAACACGTGTTTTGTTAATATGTGTTACAATTGAAAATCTGGGTTGCTGATTGTTAATACCAAAATCATTGTCATCACAACATCAATACAGCAAGGGAAAAAACAAAAGGAAAAGAAGTAGCTCTACACTTGGCCAAGTGTTGAAAAGCCGTAGCAGAGCCCTCAAATCTCATACTTCAATCAAATAAAATCTCAAATCAACAACCAAAAGCTTAATATTAATTTTAAACAGCAACCCAAAAGAAAAAAACATCAAATAAAATGACCAAAAGAAGCTGGAAACGGCAATCCAAATCGCATAAACGTTACTCCGGAAAAAAGAATCCAAATCAGGAACATATGGAAATAGAAACATAGCCCAATAAAAAAAGAACCGAAAAAGAACACAAAAAGGAGAGTTCAGCGACGGCGTGGGCTTACCGAAAGGCGTTCGGCATCAGCGGTGGCAGACATTGACGATGGCAGACGAGCTGTTTTGGGTAGAGTTTGGCAGCGACAACAAACTTGTTTTGGGGAGAGTTCGGCTACGGGAACAGAATTTGAGTTGTTCTGTGTTTGGTTTTCAGGAGCTGTTTTGTGGAGAAAGAAGGCTGAGGGCACGAACGTAGTCTCTGAAGCGGGAAGAATATTTTATGGCCAAAAATGATTTGGCCAACAATTTGGGCTGGTTAGATTTAGCCAGTCAAAAACATGAAAGTTAAAAATTATTATAGATATGTTGAGTTTGATGTTGATGCATTTTAAGCAAACTAGCTAAATCTTGACTAAAATTTGACTATGCCTCAATACCAATGCTCTTAGTCCTGTTTTCTCATTCACACCTCTAGATCACCCTTATCCAAGTCATCGAGCATATCCTTCGCCTGTTGAGAAAGTGGTTAATTGGTTTCACCAAATAGAGAGGAGGAAGGAAGCAACTCAAGATGGAAAATGATACCTTCTGCTACGAGCCTCGTAAAGGCTGGAATCAGATTCAAAAGGGGTATTTCTGCTAAAAAGCATCTTGGACATAAGACTCAAAGCTGGGCATCCTTGTAATCCCCCAAATAAAGATTCAGGAGTCAACGGAAACCATCTTGTGGAATCTTATCACTTATCAGCTTTGAACAAAGCTATCCCAGATGTGAAGCTAGGCGCACTTCCATGCCATATTCATAAACAACCTTATTAGCTGCGGTAAAAATATAGAGATGTTTTGAGAGAATGAGATTTTTGGTAACTGGTTGAATCCAGAGAAGGCTCTCCTGCTCTTCAACAAGCTTTATTACAATACGATAGTGGTCATGTCAAGGCCTAGATGGCAAGCAGTGCTTGTGCGCAACTATTTCTACACCCCATGGGCTGTTATCTCCATGTTGACCGGCTACCACCTTGCTGATTCTCACATTTTTACAAGGAAAAATCTATTCATCATCCATTTTCTTATATCCTCTCATCATCCTATAATATGTCATTAGATGATAGATTCATATATAAGTAAAATATAATAAATAGTCTTTAATAATCTAATACCACGTCATGAAATGTTGAAATGATGTTAAGAATTGAAATAATGAGTAGAATGACCCTTTTGACAAACTGCATGCAGCATGAAAAAATAGTACTATAACCTCATCTCATCAAACCTGTTATATAATTTGTCCATCTAATGTCAGTGTCAACGGTGAACAAAGTGGGATCGTTGTTTGCTTTGGATATGCATTTTAATGTTTCTTTTTTATATTAATTACTTCTTGAAGAGATTGCTTGAACTTTTAACTTCTGGCTGCATTTCTTCAATTAATGATCCTTATTCGTTCATGCACTTGAGCTGTTTTTGTTGATTCGTACTCACTGTTAATGATGCTGTCAATTTTGTCTTCATCACTACAATTCATTTCTTAAAATCGCCACATTGTCATGAGATGGGCGAAAAGATTCATTAAGGCTGCATTTAGATGTTGAATTGAGTTGAACTCTTTATAAATAGTAGTAAATATAGATGGTAGAGTGAGTTTTGTGGGATCCACTTAAAATAAGTTTAAATTTGTTTGGATGTTAAGATGAGTTTAGATTTATTTTTAAAAAGTTGAAAAAGGTTGTGGGTCCCACGTATAAAAAGATTTTGAGTTGAGATGATTAATTTGAGAGTTAGATATTTGAATATTAGACTGAATTTAAAATTAGATTGAACTGAATTGAACTCAGATGAGTTTAACAACCAAACGAGACCCTAAAAATCCACCAGACTCGGATGTCGTTTTCACCATTTGTGTTAGCCAGTACCTTGCTCCACCCTCCTCGCCAGAAAAATAAAAGAAGGGTGACTCTACGGCCACCGTTCTGTTAGTTATATTAATATTTTTTAAAATTTTTTTACATATATTTTTTAAACATTTTTAAATATTTTTTAAAAAATAAAATATTATTAAAAAATACTTTCTTATTCAAATTTTTTTAGAAAAAAATTACGAGCCGGCGGTAACCCAACGGAAAGGGTAGTGTTTTCCATAAAAGAATCTACCTTTATCAGTGTGCTTTTGCTTTTTTTTTTTTTATTTACCTTTTATTTTTTTGGAAAAAGGGCTAGCTCCACCTTTCTTTTGCTTTATTATGTTTTGAAATAACGATTTTTGGTTAAGTTTTGTTCATCATTATCTAGATCCGATGCTTGTAATGCACTTCGTGATAGTGACAGCCAATATTCGTTGCGCTTTACAATGTCAGAAGTTGCTGTTTGGGTGATCAAATCCTAATCCTTTCAACATATATACATGCCATAGTAAAAATAGAATAATGCTTGAGTACTTACATTATACACAAACTGATAAAGTAGTGACACTGCCCCATCATCTGGTCAATGGTTGAACGTCGACTGTTTGACCATCAACGTTGACATAGCATGCCACCTTAGTAATTGTAAAGAATATACTGTTGTGATAGAGCCATGTGGCATGCCACATATTCCGGCATTTGCCAATATATCTGGGGGATGTGGGATGTGGCAGTACTACATAACACTAATACGTGTTCGATCCCGTGCACCATGTCCATCGTCCATACCAAGCTGACTCATTAAATTAACATTTTAACGGTTCTTTATATAAAGTAAAAGCAAACAGTTGCACTATTATTGCACATGTTATGTGAATAAGCAAAATAAAGCTTCGAAAAAGAAAGCTGGGAAGTGTTCAAAGAATTATCCTCCCTGCCCGAGTGGTTGCTGATAGTAAAGGAACCGTCAAAAATGCGTTCGAGATTTGGAAATATAATGCTTTTCCTTTTAAATCACTACGCAAAGAATAAAGTCTCATGGGAATTCGCTTTTTTTTAATTTGGGTACTTTAGCAGTATAAGAACCAGGCACTTGGTCATGATCAGAGTGAAGGGTAAGCAAAGGGTTGAGACGAGTGAACTTCCCCGAAGACATCATCTTTTTAAGGAAGCGTTGCCATGCTCGGTAAGAGCTACTTTTTCTTTGGATGTTTTTGGGATCTGAAGCTCCATTTGTTGATTAGAACTTAATTACATATCTCTTCTGTCCTGTTTTGTTCTTTTTGCCCTGTCTTTCATCCTTTATTTTATTTTTGTAACTGAAGAAACAATTATAACAGACAAAGAAGGAAGATCAGGAAACAGAACCAAAATATGGCTTTGAGACATGAAGAGGAGAGCGTCACAATCAATATCGAATCCTTGACATCTTTGATAGAAGATACAAGATCCCAAGATCTGTTCATACCCCCTAAGCCTTCCATCTTTAAAACCCCAGTAATACTCAGCAGGCATAATGAACAAGCTTACATCCCTGACGCGTTTTCTTTTGGCCCTATTCATCATGACAAACCAAACTTCAAAGCCTCAGAAAAAATCAAAGCTAGGTATCTGGATCGCCTTATCTCTAGGTCACCCTCTCCGGATACAAAGCTAAAAGAAATCGTCAAATCCATCGAGGCTGTGGAGAAAAAGGCTCGTAATTGTTATGCATGTCCAATCGATTACACCCCAGATGAATTTGTAAGAATTTTGGTAATTGATGGTTGCTTCATCATTGAGCTGTTACGCAAGAATTGTTATACTGAGCTTAGAGAAGTAGATGATCCAATTTTTACCATGTCTTGCATGCTTCAATTTCTTTACCATGACTTGATATTGCTTGAAAACCAACTTCCTTGGATGGTACTTGAGCGCTTGTTTGGCATAACCGTGGAACGTAGACAAAGCAAGCCTCTAATGCAACTTGCAGTAGAGTTTTTTGCTAATATTTTCTCATCCACACCTCCTCCTGTGGTTTACCCAATCCAAGACATAGAGCATATTCTCGACCTGTTTAGAAGATTGTTGATTTCATCAGTTGGAGTAGAAGAAGAACGGGAGCTTGGGTGGCAAACCATGCCTTCTGCCACGAGCCTCGTCGACGCTGGAGTCAAATTCAGAAGGAGTGAGTACAAAAGCATCTTGGACATGAAGTTCATCAATGGCGTCCTTGAGATTCCTCCGTTACTGATTCAAGAGACAACAGAAACTGTCTTTCGGAATCTTGTCAGCTTTGAACAATGTTACCCCAATTGTGATGCTTGGTTCACTTCCTATGTCGTACTCCTACACAACCTCATTAACACAGCCAAGGATCTGGACACACTCTGCGAGAACGAGATTATTGATAACTGGTCCAATCTAGAGGATGCAGCCCAGTTCTTTAACAAGATTTACAACAATACTTATGTCAAGAAATACCATTACCTAGGACTTTGTCAGAAAGTGAATAGATATTGCCAAGGCAGGTGGCCTAGGTGGCGTACAGTGCTTGTGCGCAACTATTTCAACAACCCTTGGTCTACTCTTTCGACAATGGTTGTTGCTATGCTTTTGATCCTCCTCTTTTTACAAACTCTGTTCACCATAATTAAATAAGTAGTATTGAATGTAACTTTATCAAACTTGTTGTACAATTAATCCCCCCAATGCTCTCTTCTTTTAGGCCTGCCAATTAAGTTGATTGTGGACTGTGCGCAAAAATAAATGTATGCTTTGGAGTATTACCTATTTTTTTTATTGGGTTTTTTTCTCTAAGCAAATGGAATGAGAGATATATATTGTTTTGTATTATTTTCCTTTTATTTAAAGTACCTCTAATCTTTTTTTAGAAATGCTTTAACTAATTTCTTTTTTTATAAAAATAAACTGACAAATTGACATGTATTGATATAGTAATGCTACTAATGCATCAGATTGTAAAGTCACTACAAGAAATATTATTCTTTGCGGTGACCAAATTTGCCGCAAAAAGCACTAAAAATCACCGAAATTAACTTTTCCTCGCAATTTTCCTTCACCCTGAAGTCGCTGCTATCATGATGTCTTAATTGAGAATTTGCTGCGGAAAACAAAAATGAGCCTCAGATAATAGCTTTTTGCAGAGATTTCTTTTGTTGGAAAAATTCCAAAAACTTTGCTCAGAAAAAATGTCAACCATGGTTAATTGTCGCTGGGAGTCTTTTTCCGGTGCTTTTTTTTTCGCCGGAAATATTTATTTGTCGGGCCAGAAAGCGCCAAAAATATGTCTTTGCGGCGGATTCTACTGCAGGAAATACTCATATGTGGTGATAATTGATTGCTAAAAAAAACCTTGTGGAGCAAAAAATTATTTCCAGTGAGCTTTGCGTCGTAGGAATAGATCACTTAAAAATTTTTTGCACTAAACAGGATACATAAAACTAGAAAATATTCACTAACAACCAAAAAAGAAACATATATATATATTTGGCAAATTAAACACAGTATTAAATCCTTCACTTTCATATATAAGCATCTCACCTTAATGAATTAAAAAATCAGGTTCTACCTGAATTCAAAATCATGTTACATCTTCTTGGACATTTTGAGCCATAGATAAATGCATCTCAATTACCGTACACTAATTGACTTAAAAAAATTCTTGAAGATTAGATGTCAGGAATAACCTTAAAAGCCTTTAGCAAAGCAATGGATTGAAAGAAAACTGATTGTTCGGATAGAAATATTTTTTTGAGCTTTTATTGATACCTCATAAGTGTGTCTATAATGCAATTTTATTAACAATCATTTATAGCCAAGAAAAATACCCTAAATTGATATCTATTTACAGACTTATAACTCTTAATTTATACCCATTCTGGAATAACAAGATCAAATCATTCCAAATTTCACAATTTTACCTTACCTTCTTGAATGATCCAAAGCAATAGCATTAATCCCAAATCCAAACAGCTTGATGTAAAAGATGTAATTTTTTGGGGTGATGCTCAAACAGTGATAAAGGCATTACGAGATAGTGATCAGGACAAATGGTGATCATGGATAGGTCAGTTGATGGCCTTGACATAAGACATGTTTTCTCTCAAAGATCAAATTGGGATGCTCCATCATCTGCAGAGAAGAAAACAGTGTGGCTCATAGTTTATCCAAGAGCTAGGGCTTTACAGTTAGAAAGAAGTGCAATGTTAGATTGAAATGGACCAATTGAGATTTTTTTTTTTTTTTTTTGTTTTGTAACGAAAGATATGGCTTGCAATGATTAATTCTTTTATTGTTAATGAATGATAAGAGGAGTTCTGATTTCCAAAACTAAATAAATGAATGCGTAGTAGAGAAAAAAACACAGAAAAAAATGCACGAAAAAAGGTACATTAAAACGGACAGAAAAAAAAGCAAAAAAAAAAAAAAAAA
>QEOT01009585.1:11360-26576 GCA_003123785.1 Pterocarya stenoptera
AAAAAAAAACCTAGTGGATTCATTTTGGAAAAATGGAAGACAAAGTAGACAAAGTGAAAGCCACATTGAAGGGTCAAATTACCATTTTCCTATTGCTACAGATCAGATATAGCCAAATATAGCCAACGCAGATGGCTTACCGCTAATAGCATTCACAATCGTTACTTTATCTTATAATTTAAAATATATCATTAAACTTCATTTGTTTTTTATTTTACATATTAATTTTTATAATATATCATACATCAACTTATTTATTTTTTCTTCATATTATTTAAATAATATATTTTTAATCTTTTTAAACATTTCCTTTCTACCAATAAATTTGTAATATCCATATATATTTTTTTTATATTTATAATATATTATTTTATACAATGTAACATAATTCATTGCTATACACACAAAATAAAAACATATAAGCCAAATAAAAAATAAAATCAAAATATGAAAAGACTGGATAAATAATATTTCCAAGATATTTTTCAGAAAAAATAGAGGTGTTTTAAATGATCAACAATAAAACGAATTGAAATGTAAAAGTAAAAGTAAAAGTAAACGAGGGAGTAAATGAAGTATCAATAATAAAAAATTTGTTTGAAGGATGAACAGTAACTACTACATGTAGCGGGTTACTATAACAATTTGTATTTTACATGTTCTTTTACATAATTTGATAGAACTCATTTTGTGAATAATTCTTTAAATAATTTTTATTTTTTGTATTATACATAAGCCATTGAGAATGCTCTAAATGGCGTACGTACTGCACAGTGCATGCATGTGTGCAATATTGCTCATGCATGCGGAATTATTTCAACACACCATACCTGACTTTGGTTGCCATTTGGATAGAGAGTTGAGATAAGATGAATTGATATAAAAGTTGAGAGTTGAATACAATATTATTAGAATATTAATTTTTAATATTATTATTATTTTGATATTTGAAAAATTTGAATTATTTATTATAAATATTTTGTGTAAAAATTTAAAAAAATTATAATGATTATATGAGATGAATCATTTCTTATATCCAAATGAGTCTGTATTCTCTTGACATTGGCCGCTATTATGTATCCTATTGATCCTCATGATATTCGTACAAACTTTATACAGCTTTATTGAAAGTTAACATACATTGAAAAAACTATATAATAAAAAAACAAACCGATCATTTTTACATCTCAAAATTAACAGCTAACCCAGCCTGCGTACTAGCTAGATGCCGTGTACCAGAAGGAAAACTCTTTGGATCAGCCACTGTTTGCTGCATCCGAATTGCACACCTTACGTGTCGTTTCCCTCTCTCAGACGGTAGGCTGTGTTTTGAATTTTCATTCTCTCCCCTCCCCTCCCCTCCCCGTTTCTTTCTTCCTCTTCTCCCTTCCCGTCTCTTTCGTTCTTCTCCCCCCATCCCTCGAGTCGCCCCAGCCCCTCTTTCCACGCACCCCCCGCGTCGCCCCCCACTGCCTCTTTCCCTGCGTCGGCATCCTCTTCCCCCACCCCTACCTCGAGTCGCCGCCCACCCCCTCTTTCCCCCGTGTTGCCCATCATCCACCCCCATGGGGATCTCGCCCAAACACACCCCCTCTGCCCAGCACCTCCCTTGGTTGTCGTCGACACATTGGAGTAAATTACAGCTAACTTTTTAAACTTTTGAATTTAGGTTTTCCATAAAAGGATGCCTCCAGAAGCAATTGATCTGGCTTCATGACTGTTACAATACTCACCTAGTCTTCGCTGCACAATAGTGAGTTCATTTCTGCCATTATTTTTATGTGGATATGACTACATTTAATTTTGTTGTAGCTAATGTGATGAGAAGTTAGTCGTGGTAAATTCCAATAGATTATTCGGTGTCTGAGTTCTGTTATTTTCTTGTATTATGGAAATGTGTGTTATGTTCAAGTGTACGGACTCGGCTTTAGATGTGTGTTTGTGTAGGGGTGTGTGTGATCTATCTCCTTTTTGACTTGGAGCTTCTTTGTTATCACAGCTAGAAGCATGTGCACACCCTTTTCTTTGATGAACTCCGATAACCCAATGCTCGCCTACCAAATGGTCGCCCATTGCCACCACTTTTCAACTTTAAACAGGAAGTATGTGTATGTTTTTTTTGCCTATTTTTGTGGAATATGCTTGTCCATTAGTGGTTGGATTCAAAATGATGGTTGTGAATTGGATTATTTCTTCCTCTTATGTTGTGTGGTATCTGGAAGATTTATGGGAGGAGTTAAAAGTCAGTTTGCAAGAGCTTGCATTCACCATTAGGCATGCTTTTCGACAGGGCAACTTGGCTTTGAATTCCTTGCTAGGTTGGGATCTCAGGGAATTACAAGTAGATGGGATTCTATGGAGACTATTCCAAGCATGCTAAGAAGACTTATTCATACAGATAGGAGTGGTATCCCTTATGTTAGGAACTCATAGTAGTTTTTTTGTTATTCTTGGCAGCATCTGATGTTTTTTTCAATAACCTTTTTTAATAAAGATTTCCTTCGCTATAGTAAGGTATTGAAATAAGGGTTCTAGTGGTGATTCCTCTGTTTTAATTATTAAAAAAAAAAAAAAGCTGCTTCATGTTACAAAGGAATCAGAACCAGGTAATACAAAATTGCTTTCATATGATGGTGAAAATAAAGAGGATAGAAAGAAGAAAATCAAGCACAAAAATGGATAATTGAACAACAAATGTTTTCCACTAAGTTTGAAAAGATGTTTCTATGACAACAACTTTTGGGGATGTGAACTGGCAAGTAGCTAATTTTCCTTTTCTGTTATGGTTCCTATTTGAACAGTTAATAAGCATTTTGTAACTTCTCTGTCCATCCGTCACTTGTGCAGATTTATTGATTTAATTTCCAGTTTCTTGGTCTGTGAATGGCAGGTATGGCTTGAGCTACATCCCTTTCTCGAGGTCCATGGTTTCAAATCATGTATAATTTGTGTTTCTGCATTTAATCAAATCATGGATCAAGAGGATGAAATATTGGTGCAACTATCTATATCTTGTCTCAGATAAAATCATCATGCCTATTAATTGGGCTCTTGCCTATTCTTATAATCAATAAAATTGTATTTACTAAAAAAAAACTGTCCTACCTATTGTACTTCCTTTCAATTTGTTGGTTAGTTAATTTTGTTTTTGGTGAATATTCAATGCAGTGCAAGGTGTGCATGCAGATGTTTATGTGCACCACTACAAAGGTGAAGTGCAGGGAGCATGCGGAAGGAAAGCACCCCAAATCTGATGTTTATACTTGCTTCCCTCATCTCAAAAAATGAATGAATGTGGAGATGGATTGAGAGTATCATCATATGTAAATCTTTCTATTATGATGTGCTTACATCGTGGTTGCTTTATGCATGTTGTGGTACTGTCTGTTTGAGAGAGGGAGAGGGAGAGTGATGTTACTTGCTCTTTGTTCAAGTGGAACTCAGTGTTCAATTATAATGAATATTGATGCCATTGGTGATGCAAGCTTATTTAATTGTGATGAGAAATGCATTGATTATGAAAAGCTGATGGAGTCATTTTAATTATTTTTAATAACTAAGCAACCGATCTAGACATTTCATGTATGGGAAATATTATTCATGTTAAAAAATTTGTCATTCTCAAACACAATTGCCATGTGGCATGTTTTACGGCTTATTTTAAGTCATCAATGCATGAAAGTTGCTTAAAATGTATCACAGCAACAAGTGCAACGAATGATGATAGATCTAGGATGAGAAAAATATTGCCCTTTCAATAGTGAAACAAGGTTGCCAAATTGTTGCTTATGATTAATCACTCAAATGGGTAATACATGATGAAGTTTTAATTTCATGCATGTGAGCTCTATTCTCCGCATCTCGGCTTCTAGTTTTGCCTTTTGCTAACTTTCCCATGCCTGGATTCTGATTTCCTCACGCTTATATCTGAGAAAATTTAACATACTCTGTCATATTAGCACTCATTGTACAGAAAAAATATACATGGCCTTGAACTTCAAAAGAACTGCGATTTGGTATTAAAAGAACCAAGAAGTATGTGGGTTGTGGAAGACTCTTTACACTGCCATCAAATAATCATCATTGGATTAAGTCATCTAGTAAAATATTGAGTCATAATATTCATTCCAATTGGATACAACATTACAAAGCACCTTATTACAACCTAAGTAGTCTCATAATATTCATTCCAAAATCCAATATTTCAAAATCCAAGATTCTAATCTAAGTAGTCTCATTTTCTTGTTTCCTCCCGTGTGCATACTTTTAGCACCAATCTAGCTTTTCCTCCATTGTGCAACACATCATTCTTCCTTGGAGGACCTCATTTCTTGGGAAAAAACTGAAGGAACAATGAAACAGGGGTGTAAGTCAAGTGCCACACAATAAGAATTCTGAACTAAGCACCAAATCAACTGATATCATGCCTCAATGCTCCCCATCATAAATACAGCATAGTATGATTAAATTCAAAAGCATCTTGAAAGAAAGCCCATCAGAACTAACTACTTAAATCGAATATCTTAATCAAATAAATCAGAATGGTTCTAACATACCAACCAGTCCCTTCATGAATTGGTTGGATCAGACAACAATACATGTAGATAAAGTCAAAGTTATCGGTGACAGTGTACAAGAAATGGAAAAGCTAATTCTTTTGAATTTCCATTCAAATGAATTATGAACCAACTACTCATTTTGCCAAACCTCAACTAAATATTTCAACTAAAAAAGGTAAAAAGTTAATGAAGCAAATACCAGAGCAATTACAAACATAAAAAGAAAAGAAAAGAAATCCAAACCTTCTGAAGGGAATGACTAGTCAATGATAAATTAGCAAGGTTGGATGAATGTATCTCGATATGCATGTGGCACTCGATACAGTGACGTTGGTAGAAGGGTGCATGAAACTCTTGTTCTTCATATTTAAGTTATTTAAAGAGAACAAATTTGATGTTTGTACACCAATTACTGCATTATAAGAAGTATACCACAGGCTCACAGCTAATCGTTCGAAACAACAACTACTAACCAAATTCAAGTTTCACTTTTCCTCCCAAAGGTGGTAAAAAAAATCCTCAAGGCTTAATTACTACATAGAAACACAAGTGTCATAAAAAAAACAAAAGGAGTAGAGTTCACAAAGGCTTTAAGCCAAAAAAGTACAAGGATTAGGCCAAGAAAGACATTGCTCGACCAAAAGGGTGCAACTCTCGGAAAACAAAGCCAGGCACATCATAGCTAATGCAATTTCTAGAGGACAGTGGCATAAATTCTAAAAACCAAGAAACCTCTTTGTCAAGGGAACAAAACTTTCGCATGAATTTTCAACTATCTTCTTCTCATCTTAAACAAATTTTTCAGGGTGCAAAATAGTTTATTGTAAAATTAGTAACCGAATAAATTATTAGAAAGCTGGTAAAAGGAGCAAACATTTATGCATTGCTACGAAAAGAAAAGGAGAAGAAAACCCTAAACACAAAATTCAAGCACAATCTCTAGATGAAGGAGACAAAAAGAAAAGAAAGCTATATTATCAACCATATCCCACCACATAATACAGAACACTGACACAAAACAAGCAAAAACCATATACCAAATTTTACCTACGAGCATAATAGAACAGAAATTTCAAGAAAGCTGAAATCTACGACAGCAAAGTACAATAATTTATTTTGGAGATAAAAAGACCAATTTCATCCAAGGAGGTGTTGGAAAAGAAAGCTGAAACTACAATAACAAAGTTGAAGAATTTATTCCACAGAGAGAGAGAGAGAGAGAGAGACCAATTTCTTCCAAGAAGGAGGGGCTGGGAGCTCAACCGCAAGAAGATCATCTTGCGCTCCAGCGCCAACTTGTTCTTCTTTTTCCATTTTCACCTGCAAAACAAAGCAAATCCAAACCCAACTAACCTGCAACAGAGCGTGCGTGTGGTGAGATAGGAGGGTCGGGAATTGGATGGAGTCGCGGGGTGGAGCTGGGCATAGGGAGGGCGACGCGGGTTGCTTAGCGAGGGGTCTTTGCAGGATTTCACTTGAGTTTGCTCCGTTCAATCAGCTCATGGGGACTAGTGGCATTGGGCAAAAGAGGAGTGTTGCGAGGTGGTGCTGAATAGAGAGAAGCCGTTGCAGGGTGGCGTTAGGAAGATGAAGGTGATGTGTGTTCGGCGAGGGGGGAGGGTGGGTTTCGGCGTTTGCGAGATGCAAGCAAAATTTGAATGGGGAAAAGGAAAACCCACGTTGCCAAAACGCTTGAAAGAAAAATAAAATAAAAAAATAAAACCACATAAGGTGTGCGACGGCTTATGCGCTACAGATGCGGATCCGTATCAAACCTCTTTGAATATAAAATTCATACTATATTTAAGCATTGCATCCCTTGATCAGAAGGCTCATCCCAAATTAACCTCCATTGCGCGTACATTAGTCCAATGCACACAACATTAATTGTATGCACTTCTTTTCCTTTCGCTTTAGATTTTTAAGCTCTGTTTGAGAACACAATTGTTCTTCTATAATTTTAAATTATTTTATTTCTATTTATAAATAATTTAATATTATTCATGAATTATTTATTATTATTTATACTATTCAGTATTCACGTATTAAAAAAGATAGATATTTAAGCCTCGGGCCATATTCAAGATTTTATCATGGGCCGAACAACCAATCTATCACTGCCAATTTCCATGACAAGTCTTTCTGAGAACTTACAACGCCTTATCTATAACGATAGCTTGTTATATAATTATTCGTCCCTCCAATTACCAGTGACTGTTTGTGGACGTATACTAGGGTTGTACAGAATGTCAGAAACTGACGCAACTGGCCGCCACCGACATGAACCGAGCGGCCGCGCCAAGAACCGATCGGAATCTATAGAGAATCGACCGGCGTGCGGTGGAAATTTGAAGAAATCGATGTTCAGCAATTTGGTCCCGGTTTGAAGCTAGACCGGACTGATATAATAAAACTATTATTATTTTTTAAATATATCCTAATCAAAACGACATCGTTCCACTTAAGTCGTTTTATACCTATAAGTATACAATATGTCTGAAAAGTTTAAGTGGAACGGCGTCGTTTCGATATGGGGTATTCTTCTTCCCCAGCCTTCTTCTAGTTCCCGATTCACTCTGCAACTCTCCCCTCTCTCTCTCTCTCTCTCCTATGCAACTATCTTTCTCTCTCTCTCTCTCTCTCTCTCTCTCCTATGCAACTCTCTTTCTCTCTCTCTCTCATTATTCTCTCAGTAGAATTTCGTTGCTAGGGAAACCGACGCCAACCAAGAGCCGTCTTGATCGGTTACCTCCTCCCCATCGACTGGTTACGGTCGGTTGCTCCCCTAGTTTTCCAAATGTCGGTCGGCGACAATTTTGTCTAAAAATCGCGCCAAGGCATCGATTTTCACTCCGTCGTATACCATCGGTGTGGCCTTAGTAAATTGACGGGGAGGATGGAAGATAAAAGGAAATGGTGGAGGAAATTAGGGGCAGGGGAAAGTGATCAGGACTAGCCTGCTTTACGTATCTGGTTGCTTCTTGACGTTTACATACATATGTAATATGGATTGAGATTTTTTGAAATGCTGTGATCCTGACTACGTCCAATACGGATCGAGTGAAGACGGACAATATTACAAATCAAAATTATTGAGAAATATGCTAAAAAGAACTACATGAGTCATGCATGTCCTTCTACAGTGTAGAAGAAAGCAAGCAGACCCTTGGAGAAGTTAACGAATATAAGTTTTGCATCCCACAAAAGCTTAAACGAGTTCCAAAATTTATCCCCACAGAATGGTTGCAAATGATGACTAGAATATATAAAGAGTTCAATGTATTGCCTTTTCCTTTTAAATCTACGAAGCAAAGAATAGTACTGACTGTCTTCTGGGATTCGTTTTTTTATTGGGTACTTTTAGCTTTACTATAAACAACAAAGGCATTGGTAATCGGGGAGAAGGATATGATTCAAGAAAGGGCTTAATTAGATCATGAACAGTCCTCCGCAAACATTTGTTCAAGGAAGCGTTGCCATGCTACGTGAGGGTCACTATTTCTATTTTTTTTTTTTATAAACTCTGAGTAAATTATTATTGGTGTCTAAAGCTTGATTAATTTCTCAGGTATGTAGAACTTGTACATGTATATCTCGATTGTTTTTGTTTAATTAGTTTTGTTCTCTTTGCCTTTAGTACTTTCGTTTCTTTAATTGTTATTTCTGAAGAAACATTATTTTGCAGACAGCAAAGGAACAGGAAACAGAACCAAAATATGGGTTCCACTGCTAATGGAGACCGCATTAGTGGAGAGAGAGGCTCGTCAATGTTACGCAGGGCAAATCGATTGCACCCCAGATGAATTTATTCAAATTTTGGTAATTGATGGTTGCTTCATCATTGAGTTGCTCCGCAAGAGTGCTTATTCTGAGCTTAGAGAAGAAGATGATCCAATTTTTACCATGTCTTGCATGCTCCAATTCCTCAACCATGACCTGATATTGCTTGAAAACCAAGTTCCTTGGTTGGTACTCGAGCGTTTGTTTTGCATGACCATGGAACGTAGAGACCAAAAGTACTCCCTAATGGAACTTGCCATATTATTTTTTGCTAATATCTTCTCATCCACAGGGCCCAGTAGGCCAGTTGCGGATCGCGCTATACTCCAAGACATAGAGCATATTCTCGACCTGTTAAGAAAATTGTTGATTTCATCAGTTGGAGGAGACGAAGAACAGGAGCTAGGATGGCGACCCATGCCTTCTGCCACGAGCCTCGCCGAGGCTGGAATCAAATTTAGACAGTGTAAAGAGTTCCACAGCATCTTGGACATAGATTTAAAAAATGGTGTCCTTGAGATCCCTCTTTTACTAATCCAAGAGGCGACAGAAACCATCTTTAGAAATCTCATTAGTTTTGAATAATGTTACCCGAATTGCAAAGCTAGGTTCACTTCCTATGCCGTGCTCCTAGACAATCTCATTAACACTACAAAGGATGTGAACATACTTTGCGGCAACCATATTATTGCTAACTGGTTGAATCCAGAAGAAGCAGTCGAGTTCTTCAACAAGCTTTACCACAATTCTTATGTCAAGGAATACTATTACCTAAGAGTTTGCCGGGATGTGAATAAATATTGCCAACGCAGGTTGCCCAGCTGGCGTGCAGTGCTTGTGCGCAACTATTTCAACAATCCATGGGCTATTCTTTCGATACTGGTTGTTTTTGCGTCATTGATCCTCTCCTTGTTACAAACTGTGTTTACCATAAAACAGAAGTAGTGCTAGTTAGCTAGCTGGGTCTTGTAACTTGTAACTCAATTCGTCAGACTTGTTATACATGAACTCGTCCCTCCAAATTAAATTTCCTTTCCAATGTGAATTACAATAAGACAAGAGTACGTACGTAGTTGTTTATTTCTTCACAAGCGAATAAACCCGTACTCAAGCATTGCATCAGTACTTGGGAAAGTTCTTGATCCACAACCTCCATCATGACGTACAGCCTAATGCACACAGCATTGGACTTTCTTTTCTTCTCAGTCAAGATTTTTATGATAGGGGCCTGATACTCTAGTACTAGATCTGAGACTACGTCAAATCTAAGTTGGGGACTAATGATCTGTATCTAGCATAATGGCAGCTCGTTAATCAATAGTAACGGATAATTGAGATTAGATTAGTAATGTTATATTGAAAAATCTGGTTGTAAGAGGATTTGCGCACCAATAGGCGCACCAATGCTAAGGTGGAAAGGTAGACTTTAGTGAAATGGTGAGGATTTGAAAATGAGCATTTGACAAAATAGTCCACGTCAACATTGGTGTACAGATTGGTCTGCAAATCCACTTGGTGTACAGATTGGTCTGCAAATCCACTTGTACGCAGAAGAACTCATGTTATATATAGTTATAAGTTCTGTAATTAATGCATTTTTTTTTATGTGGGTCTTAAATTAAGATCTATTGTTAAAAAATTAATTTTTTCATGTGGGTCTCAAATTTTTTTTTTTTTCAAAATTAGTTTGTGGTGCTTAAATTACAAACTCTATAACGACAAATATTATTTCTGTTGAGATTAAGAAAAGAAGCAAAATAGAGAGACTCTAAAAAAAAAATTGATTAATATTAAAATTTAAAATTTTGAAAATTTTTTTCAAAAGAGAAAAATTTAAATTATTGCTTGAAAATTAAATACGTAATTAAACAAAAATCTTGCCCAAAATCGAAATAATAATCACTTCCAAAACTTTAAACAAAATATTTTCTAAGATAACAAAAATGTGCATAAAGATATGAATATTTGGGAAAAAAAAAAAAAAACAACCTATAATATTGCTCCAATCCATTGAAGATTCACCATTTTGTGTCATATTTGTACAAATTTACTTTTTTAAAATAGTCCAACGCTATCAATGTAAATATGGATCCAAATATCCCATATCATTTTGAATTTGCATTATTCTCCCGGCTCATATTTTACTTCTCAATTTCCACAACAAATTATAGGTAGCTAAAGCGTACATGTCAAAAGTTCGAAGAACGTAGTGTTTTTTTTATATATAGTAAATACAAAACCCTCGGAGACGTTAGGAATATATATATAAACTTTTTGATTCTACAAAAGCTGAAAACTTTATCCTCGCTATCCAGATGATGAGTACGTGGATCAATAAATAGTTCATATTATTCACTTTTCCTTTCAAATCCACGAAGCAAAGAATAAAGTCTTCGGGAATTCGTTATTTTTTGGTACTTTTAGCATTATATAAAAACAAAGGAGGCAATAATAATGGTCGTTGAGGGGAAAGGGTAAGATTTATGAAATTAAGCTGGTGTTAAGATGAGTACTGTAATTCTTCCCAGACATGATTTGTTCAAGGAAGCGTTGCCTGCATGCATGCATGCTCGGTGAGGGTCATAATTTCTAGTACTATTTTTTTATGAACAAAGAGTACTCGCTCATTTTTGGGTGTTCTTTAAAGCTTGATTTCTGGGGTAGAACTAACAAATTATCTCTTTTGTTTAATTTGTTATCTCTGTCCTGGCTTGAGTTTCCTTTTATCGGTATTCTGAAGAATCATTTTTAGCAGACAAAAAAAGAAGGAACAGGAAACAGATCAACCAAAAAATATGGCATCAATCGATGAAGATAGCGTTACAGCTTCTATAGTAGCTACAATATCCCAAGATCTGACAATGCCTCCCAAGCCTTCCATCTTCAGAACCCCTACCATACTCTACAGGCATAATCCACAAGCTTACATCCCCGATGCATTTTCCTTTGGCCCTCTTCATCATGACAAACCAAACTTGAAACCCGCAGAAAAAATCAAAGCTCGGTATTTGCAAGGCCTTATCTCTAGGTCACCCTCTCCGGACACAAAGTTAAGAGAACTCGTCAGATCCATCGAGGCTGTGGAGAGAGAGGCTCGTCAATGTTATGCAGGGCAAATCGATTACACCCCAGATGAATTTATTCAAATTTTGGTAATTGATGGTTGCTTCATCATTGAGATGCTCCGCAAGAATCCTCATACTGAGCTTAGAGAAGAAGATGATCCAATTTTTACCATGTCTTGCATGCTCCAATTCCTCAACCATGACCTGATATTGCTTGAAAACCAAGTTCCTTGGTTGGTACTCGAGCGTTTGTTTTGCATGACCATGGAACGTAGAGACCAAAAGTACTCCCTAATGGAACTTGCCATATTATTTTTTGCTAATATCTTCTCATCCACAGGGCCTAGTAGGCCAGCTGCGGATCGCGCTATACTCCGAGACATAGAGCATATTCTCGACCTGTTAAGAAAATTGTTGATTTCATCAGTTGGAGGAGACGAAGAACAGGAGCTAGGATATTGGCGACCCATGCCTTCGGCCACGAGCCTCGCCGAGGCTGGAATCAAATTTAGACAGCGTAAAGAGTTCCACAGCATCTTGGACATAGATTTCAAAAATGGTGTCCTTGAGATCCCTCTTTTACTAATCCAAGAGACGACAGAAACTATCTTTAGAAATCTCATTAGTTTTGAACAATGTTACCCGAATTGCAAAGCAAGGTTCACTTCCTATGCCGTGCTCCTAGACAATCTCATTAACACTACCAAGGATGTCAACATACTTTGCGACAACCATATTATTGCTAACTGGTTGAATCCAGCAGATGCAGTCGAGTTATTCAACAAGCTTTACTACAATTCTTATGTCAAGGAATACTATTACCTAAGAGTTTGCCGGGATGTGAATAAATATTGCCAACGCAGGTTGCCCAGATGGCGTGCAGTGCTTGTGCACAACTATTTCAACAATCCATGGGGTATCCTTTCGATACTGGTTGTTTTTGCGTCATTGTCATTGATTGTTACATGGCTGAGGCATTGCAGAGGATCGGAGTAGCTGTGAAGGGTGTTGTTCGTGCAGTCAATATCACTACAAGAATAAAGGCATTTTGCGGCGATTTTATGTATGTTGGAAATAAAATTGCCGCAAAAATCTGTTAATTGCGGTGATTTTCACATAGCCGCAATCGTTTTACAGGAAATTTTGAAATTGGTCTTTTGTGGCATTTTTTTACTTTTTGCGGCGAATATTTTTGCCCACAAATAATAAAGTAATCTTTTGCAGCAATTTTTATTTGTTACGACGAAAATAGTAGTGTTTCTTTTGGCCCTATTCATCATGACAAACCAAACTTCAAAGCCTCAGAAAAAATCAAAGCTAGGTATCTGGATCTCCTTATCTCTAGGTCACCCTCTCCGGATGCAAAGCTAAAAGAAATCGTCAAATCCATCGAGGCTGTGGAGAGAAAGGCTCGTAAATGTTATGCATGTCCAATCGATTACACCCCAGATGAATTTGTAAGAATTTTGGTAATTGATGGTTGCTTCATCATTGAGCTATTACTTAAGAATTCTTATACTGAGCTTAGAGAAGTAGATGATCCAATTTTTACCATGTCTTGCATGCTTCAATTTCTTTACCATGACTTGATATTGCTTGAAAACCAACTTCCTTGGATGGTACTTGAGCGCTTGTTTGGCATAAACGTGGAATGTAGACAAAGCAAGCCTCTAATGCAACTTGCAGTAGAGTTTTTTGCTAATATTTTCTCATCCACACCTCCTCCTGTGGTATACCCAATCCAAGACATAGAGCATATTCTCAACCTGTTTAAAATATTGTTGATTTCATCAGTTGGAGTAGAAGAAGAACGGGGGCTTGGGTGGCAAACCATGCCTTCTGCCACGAGCCTCGTCGACGCTGGAGTCAAATTCAGAAGGAGTGAGTACAAAAGCATCTTGGACATGAAGTTCATCAATGGCTTCCTTGAGATTCCTCCGTTACTGATTCAAGAGACAACAGAAATTGTCTTTCGGAATCTTGTCAGCTTTGAACAATGTTACCCCAATTGTGATGCTTGGTTCACTTCCTATGTCGTACTCCTACACAACCTCATTAACACAGCCAAGGATCTGGCCACACTCTGGGAGAACGAGATTATTGATAACTAGTCCAATCTAGAGGATGAAGCCCAGTTCTTTAACAAGATGTACAACATTACTGATGTCAAGAAATACCATTAGCTAGGACTTTGTCAGAAAGTGAATAGATATGGCCAGGGCAGGTGGCCTAGGTGGCGTACAGTGCTTGTGCGCAACTATTTCAACACCCCTTGGTCTACTCTTTCGACAATGGTTGTTGCTATGCTTTTGATCCTTCTCTTTTTACAAACTCTGTTCACCATAATTAAATAAGTAGTATTGAATGTAACTTTATCAAACTTCTTGTACAATTAATCCCTCCAATGCTCTCTTCTTTTAGGTCTGCCAATTAAGTTGATTGTGGACTGTGTGCAAAAATAAATGTATGCTTTGGAGTATTACCTATTTTTTTATTGGGTTTTTTTCTCTAAGCAAATGGAATGAGGGATACATATTGTTTTTTACTATTTTCCATTTATTTAAAGTGCCTCTAATCTCTTTTTACAAATGCTTTAAGCACAATTTTTTTTTTTTTATAAAAATAAATTGACAAACTGATGTGTATTGATGTAATAATGCTACTAATGCATCAGATTGCAAAATCACTAATTGACTTAAAAAAATTCCTGAAGATTAGATGCCAGGAATAACGTCCTTAAAAGACTTTAGCAAAGCAATGGATTGAAAGAAAACTGATTGTACGAATAGAAATATTTTGTTGAGCTTTTATTGATACCTCATGAGTGTGTCTATAATGCAATTTTATTAATAATCGTTTACTGCCAAGAAAAATACCCTAAATTGGTATCTATATTTTACAGACTTATAATTCTTATAAATTTATACCCAATCTGGAATAACAAGATCAAATCATTCCTAATTTCACAATTTTACCTAATTACCTTCTTGAATAATCCAAAGCAATAGCATTAATCCCAAATCCAAACAGCTTGATGTAAAAGATGTAATTTTTTGGGGTGATGCTCAAACAGTGATAAAGGCATTACGAGATAGTGAGGACAAATGGTGATCATGGATAGGTCAGTTGATGGCCTTGACATAAGACATGTTTTCCCTCAAAGATCAAATTGGGATGCTCGATCATCTGCAGAGAAGAAAACAGTGTGGCTCATAGTTTATCCAAGAGGGCTTTATAGTTAGAAAGAAGTGCAATGTTAGATTGAAATGGACCAACTGAGATTTTTTTTTTTTTAATGAAAGATATGGCTTGTAATGATTATTTCTTTTATTGTTAATGAATGATAAGAAGAGTTCTGATTTCCAAAAGTAAATAAATGAATGCGTAGTAGAAAAAAATGCACAGAAAAAAATGCACGAAAAAACGTACATTAAAACGGACAGAAAAAATGCAAAAAAAATGCATGAAAAGAACGCACAGAAAATGCACAAAAGAAAAAGGAAAATACTAAATATACTTAAGAAAAATTTACAAAAATTTTATTTCTTCATATGTCAGTTAATGATATGTTGAAAATATAAAATTTGAATTTTAAAAAAAATTAACAAAATAAATTTTGTAAGTAAAATTGTACGTAGAAGTATAAGTACACGTAATACTATTAAAAAAATCAACAAAAAAATGCACAAGAAAAATCCACAGAAAAAATGCACAGAAGAAACACACGAAAAACGCACAAAAGAAAAAAAAAATGCACAGAAAAAAACGCACGAAAACACAAAAGAAAAACAACGCACAAAAAAAAAAAAAAA
>QEOT01009585.1:35598-78242 GCA_003123785.1 Pterocarya stenoptera
TGGTGCTTCGACAGTGGCTGCTGCTGCGCTGTTGTTGTTCACATTGGTACAAACTGTGTGCGCCATAATAAAAAAATAGTCTTGTCACTTAATTGTTGTACGACTTGTCCCTCCAATCTCCTTTTCATTGCAACGTACAAAGTGGCTAGTGTTTTTTATTTTATTTTTCTTTGCTTCTTTTTTCTAATTCGTAGGCAAGAGTGTTGCTTGCTGTACGTGCAGTCTGTATTTTCTTTTTCTTTTCTTTTTTATGAATTTTAATTTATTTTCAATAAAGCAGTAATTTCTTTTCATTGCATTTTTTTTTTCTTAAGCTTTTGTCATTTTAATATTTTCCACTTGGCAACCACTTATAATTGTCTGCATCTCGCCCTAGGGAAGCATTAAAAAAACTAAGGACTCGTTGTGTTTGGATAGTGAATTATTTTTATTTATTTTAATTATTTTTATTTTTATTTATTTTGTGAATAGTAGTGAAAAAATAAAGAAAAAGTAATTATAAAATATTAAAAAATAGTGAATAATAATAAAAATTAAATAAAAATAAAAATAATAATAAAATATTCTAAAAATACGTGAGATATTTTGAGTATCCAAACTAGGTGGGCCATTTTGGCCCACCCTATAGGCCCCATGCTTGGTTTTCTATAAAATGAAAATTCTTCAATATTTTTTTTATCAAAAAAATCATAAATGATATTTTGTCATCTCCAATTATGGAGCTATGTGAAGAAATAATAATTAATAATTAATGTCTAATTATGGGTTTCATTTTACGTTTATTTAGAGGGAAAATTGCTTGTAATCGATGCATACCAATTAATTAAATAAATTGCGTGCAACCCCATTTTGTAAAGAACATACGATATTCAAACACTCTTATAACATCCTTTCCAAGTCTCATAAACTCTTGAACTAACACAGACGTACATGCCATGCATATATTCCGGCTCGTTTGAGCTAAGTCAGGTGACAGGGACTGGCAAAAAGAAGGGAAGAAAAAAAGAAGAAGCCATGGACCTCCATCGACCATCACGGCCACTTTATTGCATATTACCATTGGCTGTACTCAGCTTTATCTTATTGCCCTGTTTCGGGGGATCGATACTCAACATATGTTCCACGTACACGAACATTGATGTCTTTTGTTTATCTTGAAATTTATTCAAGTATAAAATTTTGCCATATAATTCATGTAAAAAAAACGTGTGGTTTTGGACCGACAAAAATCGTACGTACCGAGTTGAGTAAAAATGAATGATATCGGAAATTAGAGAGAGATATATAAATATATATACATTTATTGCTTTTGTTTTTTCATTGGTTTCGCAATACCGTTCCTATATATTTTTTACAAAAAGTTAAAACCCATGAAAAAAATATATTTTTTCACAAAAAATACAAAGGAATAACATATCTACAAATCTGAAGGATTTAAGCGAACAAGCTCATGTAAAAAATCTATATTTTCATACAAAAAATACAAAATCGAGAGCACGCAAATCCAGAATATACAAACGAACATTTAATGGCATAAAAAAAAAAAAAAAAAAAACTCATCGCCAAAAAGTTAAAATCCATGAAAAAAAAATTTCACAAAAAATTAAAAAAATCCACAACATGCAACCCAAAACACACAAAGGAACAACAGATATGCAAATCCAAACAACGAAAGCCAATAAGCCCATAAAAAAAATATATTTTCACAAAAAATTGAGAACATATAAAGGAATAACATAACTACAAATCCAAAGGAAGAAAGCGAACAAGCCCATGTAAAAAATTTATATTTTCACAAAAAAAAAAAAAAAACAGAGAACATGCAAATCCAGAACATAAAAACGAACATTTAACGGCATTAAAAATAAATCATCGCCAAAAAGCTAAAACCCATGAAAAAAAAATATTTTTTCACAAAAAATTAAAAAAAACCACAACATGCCAATCTAGAACACACAAAGGAACAACATATCTGCAAATTTGAACAGCGAAAGCCAATAAGCCCATGCAAAAATCTATTTTTCACAAAAAATACAAAAAATTGAGAACTTGCAAACTCAGAACATACAAAAGGATAACATATCTACAAATCCAAAGGAAGAAAGCGAACAAGCCCATGTAAAAAATCTATCTTTTCACACAAAAACAAATAAAAAATTGAGAACATGCAAATCCAGAACATACAAACAAACATTTAAAGACCTAAGAAAAACTCAATGCCAAAAAGCTAAAACCCATGAAAAAGATATATTTTTTCACAAAAAATTAAAAAAACCCACAACATGCCAACCCAGAACATACAAAGGAACAAAATATCTGCAAATCTGAATAGCGAAAGCCAATAAGCCCATTTAAAATCTATTTTTCATTAAAAAAAATGAAAAATTTAGAACATGCAAACCCAAAACATACAAACAAACATTTAAAGACCTAAGAAAAACTCAATGCCAAAAAGCTAAAACCCATGAAAAAATATATTTTTTTCACAAAAAATACAAAAAATCTACAACATGCTAACCCAGAACACACAAAGGAACAACATACCTGCAAATCCAAACAAAAAAATCCAACAAGCCCACGTAAAAAACCTATTTTTTTTTACAAAAAAATACAAAAAACCGAGAACATACAAACAAACATTTAACAAAATGAAAAGAAAAAAAATGAACGCCAAAAAGCTAAAACCCATGAAAAAAATAAAAATTTTCACAAAAAATCCACAACATGCAAACTCAGAATATACAAAGGAACGGCGTATCTACAAATTCGAAGAGAAAAAGCCAACAAGCCTAGGTAAAAAACTTATTTTTTCACAAAAAATACAAAAAGTCCACAACATGCACACCCAGAACATACAAACGAACTTAACACATTTCCAAATCCGAAGAGAGAAAACCAAGAAGCCCATGCAAAATCCCCACCAACGGCATGAAAAAAAAACCCCAACGCTGCACAAAACAAGCCCGAAGAGACACTTAGAGAAGATAAAACATGCAGAGAAGAGAGAAAACGAAGAGACAAAATAGTTTGCTTTTGGAGAGAGAAGATGCTAAGAAGACGAGGAGGAGAATATAAAAGATAGAGAGAGAGGATGAAAAAGAAAAAAAAGACTCGGAGGAAAAAATAAAACCTAAAGTTACCCACCCTCTAACACAGTTGTATCCAAAGACTAAAATACTCTCAGTTAAATGGACACAAAACACCAAAATAAAAGGAAAAAAAAGACAAAACACGCAAAAAAAAAAAAAACACAGACGACAAATTCACTGTTCAAAGCCATCCCAACTAGATATATAGCTTTTGTCTTTTCATTGGTTTCACAATATCGTACTTCGTATACATAAAGACTAGTGATCGTGGGTTCATGTCATATATGTAAAGACCATGAATTAATATTGGCATCAGCCACTATTTAAGATCAGCAAACACACACCATTATAAAATGACCAAAATGCCCTCGTAATAAAATCCACTTTCCTTCAATTTTAGACATTTCAAACTCAAAATATTAAGAGAGCTCGGAGATGAGAGAGAGAGAGAGCTTTGCGATGAGAGAGAGCTCTGAGATGAGAGAGAGAGAGAGAGAGACGCGAAGAGAGAGAGAGGCGATGAGAGAGATAGAGATGATGAGAGAGAAATCTGAGATGATGAGAGAGAGTGAGACGATGAGAGAGAAAGGGAAGCTAAAACCGAAGGTCTGGTTTTGCAAGAAAAAAAAAAACTTATAAACAGTGCAGCCACGTAGGGTATGCAAAAGTGTGCACCCCTACACCGGCGGATCCTAATCAATACTCAAAGACCATATATATAAAGATGGAAAAATATTGATAGAAGCCATTGTTTGCAGCATCCATTTTACACACACCATATAGCTTCATCCAGACCATCTATTTCTTAAAGTGAGAAAAAAATGAAAGGATGAGAAGAAGCCACATAGTGAGTGCAAAGTGTGCACTTACAATAGTGGCTTCTCTCTAGCATTGCTCTATAAAGATAGTGTTGACATGCAAATGGTTGAAGTCCAAATATGAAGACCAGTGATCGTGGGTTCGTGACATATATGTAAAATCGACCTCTAATGACGAGTGATCATCAACTCAGAAGTCA
The DNA here is from genome assembly GCA_003123785.1 of Pterocarya stenoptera. NCBI lineage: Eukaryota > Viridiplantae > Streptophyta > Magnoliopsida > Fagales > Juglandaceae > Pterocarya > Pterocarya stenoptera. The sequence continues at coordinate 39,706 of QEOT01009585.1, forward strand.
ATGTATTTTCAAAAAAAAAAAATTCAGAAGTCAATGTAAAATGGAAATTAATGCCAGGTGGAAGATGACGATTCTCTCTTTCGTCCCCATGCCACGGCCTAATTTTAATTCTTCGGTATTTTCGATCCTTTAATTTGGTTGGTGGTTGAGGTGGTTTTTTGACGGCTGTACATGTCCTTTTCTAGAACGTCTATGATTCTTTGAAGTCTATGATTTCGTTCTTGTTCTCTCCATATAATTTAAAGAATTATTTAATGTACCTTCTTCTTCGTTGATTCCTTTGTCAGACACTTTCTTCTCCGTTGATTCCCATTTGGGGGGAAGAAGTTTCGGGCGTCTCCGCGTGCCATCTCCATGCATGAATATTGTTGGCCACTCTTTAGGGTTAAACTAATGATATTCATACTTGTACCATTAATTAGAGGAATTTAATATTATTTACTTCTTTTTTTAAAAGAAAAATAACATGGATGTATCAACTTTTTCTAATTTATTTTCTCCGAAATTCTGTACACCAATTATTACATTATTTTTTATTTTTTAATACACCTTTTGATTAATGTTGCAACTAATAAAAAATCATTCCAATAAGTTGTTCTTGCCCAACAAAAACACCCAAAATTAGAATCCTGATTTCACTCTTGAGCTGTCAAACCCAAAATAAATGTCTTTACATGACTTCTGCTTGGGAGAAAGTCGAAGGAAAGACGGCAAAATGTTTTTGTTTTTGGAGGTCATTGGTTGTTGCGGATAAATTGTGATCAGAATGTAAGAATTGGGTCAAAGTTTTTTTTTTTAAATGGATATTAATTTTTTTTTTCCTAATGGGACAATTTTACTAAATTCATAGTTTTAAAAGAGAAAAGAAAAGTAGTTTGTAATTCTTAAAAAACAATTTTCTTCAAATGTTGTCGACGCCGTCGATACCAAGTTGTTGACGGTCTTTACCTACCTATTTACGAGAATACCCCCGAAGTTTCTCGACGAAATACCCCGTCTCACAAGTTAACTAGCATGGCAACGATCACGCGGCATCCCCAAGCTGGCTTATATATACACACACAGGCACGAATGCTTCACCACCTAGGAAACAGGTTCGGTTTCAGCTTTCAAAATTGTTCATTGCCAACGTTATTTGTTGTCGTGAGTAATAGCAAGTGCTTGTTCTTGATAATTTCTTCTTCTTCTTCTTCTTCTTCTTCTTATACGTCGAAGACAACAAGATTGAAAAAGTAACATTTTCGCCACACAGAAACTTAAACTAAAGCTAGGATGGACAAACACACACAATATGAGCGTGTGTTCAACTATTTTGATGACAACGGAGACGGGAAGATTTCACCCTCGGAGCTGCAGCAATGTGTGGAGGCAATAGGTACTGGGGAGCTTTCGCTCGAGGAGGCAGAGGCGGTGGTGGAGTTGCTCGACTCTGACGGCGACAGCATGGTGGGGTTGGAGGACTTCGTCAGGTTTGTTGAAGGAGGAGAGGAGGAAGAGAAGGTGAATGATTTGAGGGAGGCATTTAAGATGTATGAGATGGATGGCTTTGGGGGCATCACACCCAAGAGTCTTAAGAGGATGCTTAGCAGACTGGGTGAGTCCAAGACTATTGATGAGTGCAGGATGATGATTGCTCGATTTGATCTCAACGGTGACGGGGTCATTAATTTTGATGAATTTAGGTCCATGATGCTATGATTATTTCTTTATAACTTATTTATTGGTTATTCACTTCATATTGATGCATGGATTCCCTATCTGGGTTATTTCATTCAACTCCCCACCACATGGTTTTGTTTTTTTTTTTCTTTTCTCTGTTTTCTCTTCGAGTTTCATATAATTTATGAAGCTGGGTCTACCTCAAACTTGGTTGTTATTGAGCTTGAACATGGCGAAGCAAGTTTCAATTACAGAGCATGCAAATAACAGAGCATATTTATCCGTGGATGAACAAAGTGAACTGAGCCACGAAGAGCTCCTGAAATGTTTCTTTCTATGCATCCAGCTTAAATAAGATTTTTATAAAACCTATCTCGATGTTTAAAAGGCTAATCTTTTTAACCGAAATAGTCAGCACAGCGCTTGCTTCAAAGAAGCATGGCAACATAAAACATATTAGATAAGATGCACCGCTGAACGGTCTCTGTAGCTTTCCAATTATGTGTCAGATTCGATTTAGGACAAAAGAAATTATTTTAGATACAGAGTAGAAACCTGCACTTTTTGGGACCGTCTCTTAGTAGGATAGATGCAGGATTCCACTGACCTTATCAAGAGGCCACAAGCCTTTGGGTTAAAAACATTAATTTAAACCTTGCACGCTAGAAGAAGTTGGACTATTCACATACCATTTGCCGATGTCTTCACTAGAGGCTTGGAAGAGCTTTCACACGTGAAGAGATGCTCTCCTTCTGGTAATTGTTGCACCAATCTTGATAATTGCTCAACAGCTTGTCCAGAACTAGGTCTCAATGAAGGGTCTTCCTGTACACAAGCTCTTGCAAGATTGGCCAACGTGACAGCTGCATCAAATGAATAATTCTCACCCAATGCACTGTCCATCCATTCCCTTAGCTCATCCGCATCTTCTGACTTCAGTATCGACTTGATTTTCTCGGATAGCCAAATGCTTCCTTCTCCTTTCTCATTTGGCCTAGTTATTGGTGTTCGACCAGATAAGACCTCCAGCAAAACCACCCCGAAAGCGAAGATATCAATGCTTGGAGAAATAACGCCTTGGCGAACATATTCGGGAGCCAAATACCCCAGACTCCAAGAGGCGGGGTGTGCGGAATTAAATTTTGGATCCCCGGAATCCTCTTCAATGCATCTTGCCATGCCAAAGTTCCCAATCTTTGCATTGAATTCGTCATCTAAGAAGATGTTCCGACTCTTTACATTTCTATGAACATAGCTTGGGTTCATTATGTGGTGCATGTAGTGTAAGGCCATGGCTACATCAAGACAGATCCTTAGCCTCTGACTCCATGTCAAGAAACAATAGCAAGAGGCAATGAATTGGTTCTTCATGGCCAACCCACCATGAAGCCAGTCTTTCAAGGACCCATTTTTGGCATACTCAAAGACCAAAAAAGAATCTGGGCCCTCGGCCAAACATGTCCCCAGTAGCCTGAGAATGTTGGGGTGACTGTGAATTGCACAATGGAAAAGCGCAAGCTCAATTTTTGAGGTTGTTTCTGGTCGTGTGCGCTTTATTGCCAGGAACTTCCCATTGAGACGACCATGGTAGACAGATCCCTCAATGTGATTACTTGAACTGAAGTCTTCGGTTGCTCTTCTCAGCTCCTCAACAGTATACGTCTCAGCCAGCATCTTCCGGGGAGTGACATCTCTGATCCGACCATCATCAAGAGGATCCTGAGATCCCTCAAATGAAACTTTCTTGTCACTTGTGGTTCTTACGCTGAGACTGAGCTGTTGTAATTCCACCTCTCCTCCCTTGCAGGAATTTTGTTTCTTCTTCAGTTGGATCAACACAAAGGCTGCTGCAATACCAATGCTCACTCCAACTGCAGCCGCACTAAGTCCAATATATAAACCAATCTTCCACATTTTGGACTTTTTCTTCCGAGGACTAATTACTGGGATGCTGGTTGCTGGAAAACGTAAATTGGGTTCACAAGTTTTTGCAATAGGACCAAAAATATGCTCTCTATCAACAGGAAGCAGAAGAGTAGTAAAAGGTATTAGGTTTCCAGGTCTAAAAGTTGGGGATGATTTGTTGTTTGCAAGTATTATAGCTTCTGGAGTGGTATTGAACTTAATGGCTAAGTTAGAAATTGTATCACCTTGCCTTACTGGATAAGAAAGCAAAAGCCTCGTCTTTGGACTGGCTTCAGATGAAGGACAGGCACATCTGAGTGGGATCAGTAACTTAACTTTATCACCAAGACCCCATGGTGAGACTCCCGGATTCTTCTCTCGGATGGCTTTGCACGTTGTCAAGCCCTCTAGCCATTCAGCAATGCCATAAAAACTCTCCCCCTTGATGGTAGTTTTTGTCAATTCAGCCTGCGAGAAACCACCTTTGCATTTACAATCAATCGGAATCAACAAAGGTTGATCTTTCGGAATTTGTTCTGTCTCTGCAGAAAAGCCATTTGCTTCTGCAAGCACAAAACGGCTGATGCCCAAGTAGAAGCTCAAGTTGGAAAGAGACGAGTAGTAGGAATTGGTGCGCATAATTGCAAATGTCCCACACTGATCCTGCGATGCAATTCCATTGCACTGGTAACCAGAAGCATCCGGAGAGGTAGTGTCACAACTTAGCAGGTTCTGTCCAAGTGCAGAGACAAACAGCCAAATGAATAAGACCAAAGTTCTCGATCGGAGCTTATTGATTAGAGCCATGGCCATGAAACACTCACTTCTACTTGGAGAGATTGATTAAAAAAGAGCTTTCTCACTTTGAGAAAGTGAATATTTTTGAGAAAGTGAATATTTTGGATCCATAAAGAAATCGGAGTTAAAAATAAAAGTTTCTCAAAGCTGGTCTTGGACAGGGTTCTTGGGGTTGACAAAGTTATCCTATAGTTATGCTATAATTAATTCCAGCTGTTTGGCTGAGCCTCTTGAGCTTTATTTCATTGTCCAAGGATTGGATATCACTCTAATAGTTTATTTTTCCAGTAATCATTGTCACCAAGTTGCGTATAAGCTCTGTCCATTCCTAGATGTGCTTAGACAGAACACCTTAATTTGTACCATCTCAACATGTAAACTAAATATGGGCTATCATAGGTCTTTCACACATCTCATACATTTACAAGAAAATCATACACATGGAAGTTATGTACATCATGCACTATTTAGTTTATTTAAAGCATTTGTTTAGTCAGAATCCTGAGGCCTTACTTCCTGCTGGGAGTTAGGAGTCCAAGCAAAAAAAGGTAGCCTAGAGTTTTAAGTCGATGTCTAGAGTTTTGTTCATGCTCCATAGCTCTCATTGAGCTTTAATGGTTGACATAAACAGTTTGCATGTACACATGACTTCATTGGCACATTGACAAACATTTTGCCTGATTTAGAATGGTAGGAACAAATAATCATTTACATTCCTTATTTAGGCACGGTGGCACATGGACAAACACTTCGACCTTTATGCCTTGTGCCTTGTTGTATCTGTAGAGGAAGGTATACATGACATTCAGACAGCAGGAAGAGAAGCAAGTGTGCCTGCATGGCTACATCAATCTTAGATTCCTTACTAATATGTAACAATTTAGCCCCATTCATGGGGCAGGACATTCCCCAGGACAGTATGGCCATGAAAGACCAAGTCAATTACATTCTGAGATTGAATAAGCACAGTCAGAGGTACAATGCATTCATATGAGCCTAAGGAAATCATGTAGGAGAATAGTGGAGTACTACGAAAGCATGAAAGTGAGCATGCATGATTTGTCAAGCAGTGTGGATAGAAATGATGTAGATTTTGGAAAATAATGGCGTGAAAAGAATTGGATAATATCCAAAACAGTTGAAGAGACGCCATTAATGCAGGGGTAAAGCTGGGGCATGAAAGAGAGGCATGGGAGTGATAGGTCGTATAGGCCATAAATATATGTTGACAAGCACCAATAACCCGTTACAAGCTACAGCCAATTGTCCCCGCACATCCACACTTCAAATGTCATTCAATCAAGAGCTCACCTTGATCTTTCTAGCATATATAGGTTAGGATGAGGATTAGTATAACTGAATTGGAACAATTATAAACAAATGATGTGTAAAACACGTGAAACGGCCAGTATACTATGTAAGAGAAAGGGGGCAAAGAGGGCATGAGATACACTTACCTTTAGTTCTTTAATTACTAAACTTCCTTGAGATCTTTGCTAAAAGGAACTGTTCTAAGTGAATTTTTAGTAAAAAGTACTGACTAAAAAGTAAGCTCACACNTTTTTTTTTTTTTTTTTAAAGTAATATTAGATACAATCTTAGAATATATAAACTATATGCAATTCTTTTTAAAAAAAAAGTAAGGTCTAATATTAAAAAAATAATTTTTTATGTAAATTCTAAAAAGGTTATCCATTTTTTACTCAAAATGAGTACTGCATGCACAAGACTTTCGTACTTTAAAACTGCAAATATAAAATAAAAATTATATTTTTTCTTTCGGGTAAGTATAGTTTGCAAATACAAAAAATACTCTCTTAAAAAATAGAATTTGCTCTAAGGTGTTCTTTCATGCGAATGTTCAAAAGAAATCTTGAAGAGAAGAAAAAGTAAGTACATCACCCCATGACAGAAAGTAATAGCATTTTTCTGCAAACCCCATTAAGCTGTAGAATCCAAGTACCAATGAACCGAAAGTAGAAGATAAATTGTCCACGAATAAGCATTCATTCCTTCTGTATCTTGCATCAATGATATGTTTGATCCTGTGGATCTCTCTCTTTCTCAATAAATTAAACTCTCGAATCTTGGATTTCATGCACGTGATAACACATGCTGACCACCTATCTTAGTTACCGGAAACACTTTTCAAATTTACAAGTACATTTATTGGACTTAGGAGCATGCCTTCGCAACACCAGTATAGTTTCTGGCGCCCGAGGATGCAACAAAATTCTCTTGCATTTATCTTAAGGTGAGTGAAGCCTCAAGCATAGAAATCTGGAAACACTGTGCCATCTGGTCCATATATCTCATGGCTTTGAAAACATCAAGATCCATGAACTTTGATGTAGCCAATACGATAATTTGCGCCAGGGAATTAATTAGTAACGGATTATATAATATATTAGGGAGAAATGTTCTGATATCCAATAGGCAAGAAAAAATAGTAGCGAGAACCCTGATCAAGATCCACACTTGAACTAAAGAGTTCTATACTGTCATGCATGTTACACGTGGAAACTTGTAATGCATCAGAGATTCAGAAGTGTTTCCTATGAAAAATGTTACTTTGTCTACTTCACTTGTCCTCTCATTTTGATACTGACCTGATGTATTTTAATTTTTTTTCTTTATTTAATAGTTAGAGAAGTGGCTAATATACTTTTTTTATATTTTCTAAAAATATTAAAATGATAAAAATTAAAAATCAATTTAACTTAATTGTCCCTTGGAGTCATACTACTCAAGCGGCAGAGTCGTCGGTAGCACCGCTCTCTTCCTATACCACCATCGGTGGATCGCATCTTACGTACGTACCGTGCATATAAATTATAATTGAGTACGTGCGTAGGGTTTTAGCTCAGAGAGAAAAAGTGAAATTTCACCGAAGGATCCAAACCTTCTATCTCAAAATCAAGAACCAAACTGCCTTTTCCTTTGTATCTAATCACTGGGAAGTTACAATTTTACAAATGAATTATGTGTTTGGTTATTAAAATGATCTTCATCCATCTCAAACCAATTAGTTGATGAGACTTGCTATTTTTTAAACTTTTTATAAAAAAAGTTAAACTATCTCAACCTAATTTATATATTTAAACACATATCTCAACTTATTTATATTCAAACACATCTCAACGGGACTAACAAAATACTACTATTTACATTTCAACGCAGCTCATCGTCTCAGCATCCAAACGCAACCTAAGAAGCATTATCTTTACCCAAAAAGTTAAAAGAAATACTACAGCCTCAAAGAGATCATACAAAAGGAATCTATAAACTGATATAGTTTTATATGATATTGTGGGGGGAACTTTCCCCTCTCAAGAAAGGCCCATAAAACCTCGGCCCAAGAACCCAGCCTAGAAAGGGTCTAATCCGGACGAGGAGCAGATTGTCAATCGGGAAAGGGCACCGACTGGTCGATGGGACAGCTCGACCTGACACATCGGCGGGCTCCCTCGAGAATTGGGTATGCATGGGATACCCAAGAGGCTCGAAAGATCCTCGATCCATCAGCATCAAAGCATCAATGGCTCTTATGGGCCAAGTTAAGTCTCAAGAAATTGTCTTCTATTAATGACGATGAAAATCAAGTCACACTTACCATCATGAAACCGACATGGAGTCCCTTTGCATTTAAAGTTTCTAATAGGGAGAAGAGTGCAAGGGCTCCAAATCTCAAAGTTAAAGGTTTGATCTGCTCACTAAACTTTTGGTATAAACAACTAATCCCAAGTACAAGAATCTCTCTCTGGTTTTTTTAAGTTTCCTTACTTATTTACTACACTCCAAAAAAAATATTTACTGACTTTGATATCGGAGGCTACCGACTCATAAGCCGCCCTCTCAAGCTGCATTCATCATTCTCCTTACAAGTCCTGTTGCGAAGAACTGAGTTTTTTGGAGTCTAGCCTAAGAGTGTGCAAAACATGACATCAACAGATATATTAGATTTACTTTACAATACAAATAATTTTACAACTTAATGTATCACATAATGAATTAAGTCCTGTTAGTTTATGGATTTATTTTTATAAGATCTTTTTATTGTTACATCATTTCTCCAAAGCAAATAAAGGGGACCAGGGTTCTCTATAATTCTCTCTCCTAAACACTTTTTGCATTTACATTTAGAGAAATAGATATCCCATAATCATATTAGATAGTTTAAGTGCTACTTGTGGGCAGTGTAAAGTTTAAATGTTGTATTAAAAATTGTGACATTTACGTGTAGTATTTATCTCTTTTAGAATTATAAAAATTATATGTATTATACCAAAATAAAAAATAAAAATCACAAGAATCATGTCGATAACATTTTCCCTACTTCCAACTTCTTTACCACTGCTACTCATGTATCCATTTGCCCTATGACCGTTATAAAAACTTTTGATCCTTAACGTACATCTACCGCAATCGAATCCACCCCTGCTGATACAAAAATTACCAAAGAAATGAATTGTTTACAGCCCAAAACAATATCACTGGGAGGCAGAAAATGAAAGACAGCAGTACAGGATTTTCTCCGAACCCAGCTGGATGTCTGAATTTAATTAGCTATATGATGCGAACATAATATAGATTATTCTGTAGGCTAGTTTTAACAGATAATTCATAGGGAAAGAAGATAAGAGAACGCCCAAAACACAGAGAAAACGACTTTGATGTTCAATTTAAAATTGTCAAAATCTTAGGAAAATGAAATCAACCCACAAGTTGGAATGTAATAGCTTAAAACTGTTTACATCAGAATTTTACCAAAAAATAACAAAATCCCAATAATCACACAAAAAATGAATACGTAATAAAAGAAGTAAATTGACAAAAATTTGGCTCAAATCGAGTTCAGAATCACTTCCTCAACGATAAATGAAATATTACTATAAAAAGTAAAAAATAACTAAAAATAGAGATTTAGGAGAGAAACAGTGGATTTTGGCCTCGAAAATGATGCACACCGAATGTCATTAGATAACCAGTGACCACGACGTGCGCGCCGAAAAGAGTTTTCTGAATTGGGATCATATGTGCGATTCTGATACTCTTAGCCAAAGTTAGGTCTAACATACCAAAACGTGCTCAAAACTGTCTCAATCAAGAAAAGATCACGATTTACTGCCATATTTACGCTAATCTGCCACCTCAAAGTATTTTAACGTAATCAATGTGCAATATGATAATTCAGCATCATCTGACTCGAATCCTCCTACATCACTACAGCTAGCAAGTCCCAAGTCCGCCCAACTTTGACCACTAGGCTGCATGTCTTTAATTTCATCAAGTATCTAATCATCATTAGCAATCTAAGGCCCGTAAAGAGCATAATTTAACATCAATATATAACCATCCATTTTGTGCACTTATAATACTGAATTCAAACACAAATAATATTGGAGAAGCAAGGACCACATGGATGGTGGAACTAGCTTCTGTATATTAGGCCACACTTATTGAAGATAATTATTACAAGGAAAAGAAAAAGACCTAATCTCAAACACAAATACCAAGTACTAATGTGACAATTGCATATAAAAGTGCACGCGTAATCCACTAGCTGGTGGCTATAATATGTGCAAAATTTTGCTTGTGAAAATGCCACAAAATTCCTTGAATTGAATACAACAGTACGTCCATGCATGCATGCAGCTTCTAGTTATACATAAACATATCCATTGCACACAAAAAGCTACTATGTAATGAATATGCTGCCTGGCTAGTCTTTTATTACAATAGCAATGAAAGCCCATTGTGTCAGAATTTATAAATTCATCAGGGGAAAATTAAAAGAGGAGATAAGAACAGAAAAACTCGAAAGCCAGTCGATGCCATGCAGCAAGAATATTTAATGCAGTTTGAAAAGGAGTTGTGAAACCAACGTCCCATCCTGCAAAAACGAACCGAAAGAGGAAAGTGTTAAAAGATTTTGAGCCATAATTCATGTTGTTCTCGTGCATGGGAGCCTGCGACGGACGCCAAATTGGTGAAGTCCAGTGACAGCATATATAGATGGTGCTATTTTCGCCGTCACATCCATTTTTGCTTCCGACACAACGATTATCCTTCTTTGACCGCCTGAGGGTTGAGACCCAATTGGAGATTCAGAGAGAGCGGCGTCGTTTCGGTGGCTAATACTCGAACCCAACACGAACTCTGGGCTTCTAGCTAGTAATAGTGGCGTTAATGAGTTAACTCGATCAGTTAAGTTTGAGCGTTCAAATACAAATTGAATTGAAATTTATCATTGTGGTACTAAATTTTATATATAAAAAAAAATTAACTCTTTGATTTTCTCTTAAATTTAGCATTTAATATGAATTAGACATTAAAAAAAAAAGTTGCACGTTATGTCTCCGAATTAAGACGTACGCTTTAATTTTAAGCTCCAATGAGTCGTGAGAATTAAGATGCTTTAATTTAAAGCTTCAAGCGACAATATTTTGAAATCTTCAATTCTAAAATACGTACTTTAGTTATAAAAAGAAATACGTACTTTAAATAAATATATTTTAAAATTAAATTAAAAAAATCTAGAATATAGTAAAATTATAATAATAATTAACTTTTATTTTATAAAAACATAAAAGATCCTAGTTCCGATTTTCTTCTCAAATAGAAAAACGATCCAGGGAGAACCATGATTTGGCAGCTGCATTATTCAAATGATTCGTCGAAAGTGTTGAAAATTGATGAATAATAATATATGATCAGAGCAGGGCAAATTAGCCACGTGGACGGCTCATCCGAAACCAAATACTATCTTATCCTAAGAAATCATTGATTGATTAAATGAGGCTTAAACAACCTGAAAGAGACATTCGACTATTGTTAAAGACAATGAAACTGTTAGGTGGGTGTGTTCGAAACCTACGTCACGTAAAGCTAACAGACAACACAATTATTCTTTGGCTCATAAGAATCTTTAACTAATTAAGACTTTTTTCTCTCGTTATTTTGGACTTAAAGCATGCATGCACCGCTTTGAAAGATACTCAAGCTATAAAAAAAAATTAAATAAAAATAATCTCATAAACTGACGTAATTTAATTTAATTCGTTAAATTATAAAATTATTTTTATATATTATAAAATAAATTTAATAAATTAGATAAAATCACATCAATTTATTAAATTATTTTTATGTAATTTGGTAGTAGTACTCACGCGGTTTTGTAGAGATGTAGTGGGTTCACATCTTCCACCTCACCCTTGCTTAACTTTCATGGACAATGGACCCCTCCATTGTAGAGATGTGTTTCAACCTCAGCCCATGTGTTCCAACGCACCCACAATGCCCCATGTCTTAACGCGTGCTGTGTTCCCTTTTTTAAAATATTATTTTTTATTATATATTTACCATCTTTATTATATTATATTGTTTGGATTTAAAGATGAATTGAGATGGTTTGTAAATAGTAAAAAATAATATTTTTTAATATTATTATTATTTTGAGATTTAAAAAAATTATATTATTTATTATATTTTATGTAAGAATTTTAAAAAATTATAATGATAAAAATAAGATGAATTGAAAAAATTTGTGAATTCAAACGAGGCATAACACATGAAATTACTTACATTTTTATTGTGTTAAAAAAGTATAATTAAATATAATAAAATTTAAGACGAAAAAGTATTATCAAAGTATTTATACTCGCTTGACTTTTTGTTGGTGCATGTATTTAATAAAAATTTGCTCAATTTCTATTTTGTTTTCACCGCACAAGAAATTAAAAAGGGAAAAGACAGTTACGTTTGGATAGAGAGGTATGTTAAGGTATTTTATAAATAATAATAAGAAATATTGAACAGTAATAAATAATAATAATAAAATAATTTAATATCCAAACTAGACCTTATCAAACGATTTTGAAAAAACTAAAAGATATTTATTCCTCTATGAAGCTGAATTTGACAGTTGATTGAGCTTGTGCCTTACTCCTGGTGATCGTCTTTTTTATCAGGTAATTTCCAAAACCAAAATTGGCCACATTTTCTACGATGGGTTGATAAGGTTTAGGATAATTTGTAAGAAAAATCACAATCCACCGCTCTTTGTTTTTTGTATGATGTTAAAAGGGATTTCACAAAGAGTCCCTCTCGACAGTCAAAGACGCCATTAGACACTACCTTCTCAGTCTGACTATGACATGCAAACCGTCCTTTATTTTTCTGCCAATCACTTTGCAGTGATCTGCGTTAGATATTTTAGTAGCAAGCAGGGCTCAAGTAAAGTCAAACTGCACAATGAATGCATTCCATTCCTATTCAAATTTGAAAAATGATAAACATACATTATTTTTCGTAATATTTTATAGAGTTCTGCTACCCAGCTGCATACTGTTCACGCATCCTCCGCACTCCACCCTACGTGGCTTTCTTTCTTTTTTTTTAAACATGCGAGGAGAGTGCCAGGGGTTCATTTGATCATTTCTCCCCCCCCCAGGTTCATTTCAATTTTCCCCCTCCCCCCCCGGCCCGCGCGTTCTTCTTCGCTTCTCCAGAGTCCCAGACCCCCGCGTTCTTCTTCTCTTCTTTAGAAATCCTAGAGCGAACTACCAAGGAAAGCAAAACTCGAAAAACCCAGGATTTGGCAACTACCAACGAAAGCAAATCAGTGGGAGAAAAATGGGTAGGTGGATTCAACGAGCTCCCGACGTGCGGATTTAAACGGGGATTCAAATAGAGGTTTGTTATTCCTGTTGTTTTTGTAAAGCAAAATAGTGAGAGATGGAGATGTGACTGTGTTTTGGCTTTTTGGATCTTTTTTGTAGAAAACAAATTTCGTGTCGGGGCATTTGGATATTTTCTGCTACGCGTTCACCATTTCCATACGGCTTTGAAAGCTTCACCATTTTTTGCAGGGCTTCAACTAGTATTGTAGCTGCCGAGAGCCACCGTATGTCGTCTGGGTAAGAAATTAAAGAAAATGATTTTTATTTTGCTCTTTTTGTTTCATCTCTCCATTTCTAGCATTACTCATATTGTGTGTTTATGCGTTTATGGATCTGCGATTTGATGTTTGTTTAATCTGTGTTTTGTGGATTTTTTGGGTTGTTGATGTTGTATGTATGCCACTGATTTTTTGGTGTTTTATAACATCTGAAATGAGCGATATTTATTAGCTTGGACTGGTTGGAAGGGGAAGAACTAAAATTTATACCTTTTACTAGTTCCTTTAAACAGAACCATACATCCATAATAGCAAAAAGATCTAGAAGTGGCTTGACCCTGCTATTTTCATAACTAATTGGAGGCATGGTGACATTGCTTAACATTGGAATTTAGAATAAAACCTAGTTTAGGATTCGTTGATCATTTGCAAAAAAGTTGTGAAAAGAAGTGTTTTTTTAGTAACCCTCTAACCTCTGAATTATTGATACATTTGTTTCAGATTTATTCACCTCGCTTGAACTCACCTCCTCCAAGATGGGTTCATGTTGCACACGGATTGCTACTTTTTCTCTATCAGGTCTTATTAGAATTAATTCAAGCTGTGAAAGTCATGTTGTTTCTTCTCCTTACATACTGCTGAATAGGGTTATAATACTAACATACTCATTCATGCAATATTTCCTTGAGATTATTTATTTTGCTGTCATGGATTATTTTAGTTTGAATTTCATGGAGCTGTTTTGCTTGCTTGACTTTTGTGTTATCATGTTCTTATTTCTTTGATTGAAGCCAAGAGAATTAGCTTCTGGATTTTAAACAGTTAAAAGTTGGGACTTGTGGAAAACTGCTGCTGCTCAACTTTTGTAGAGGTCTTTTTAGGTTTGGGGACTATCTAAGACTATTTTCTGCAAAATGAAATTTTTACCACAACTTCATCTTTGTAAATATTCTAAATCTTATGTCCTGATTACTAGGTAGCCATTTTGTCCTGCCATTTTAGGTGTCTTTTATGTTGCAGATCGTTTATTAACCTGTTTGTCCAGCTAACGTGGTGTCTGTGGAGAGAATGAAATGATCTGTACTTTGAAGGCTGCAACAAATCAGTGGATGAGCTCAAAGTTTTTTTTTTCATTAAAACCCTTTTTTCTTTGGGTGGTCACTTGTTATTGTGATACTAATCTTCAATATCATGATTTTCTTCTAAAGTATCTATTGTATACTTCGTGTAGTTGAAAGAAGAAAAGGGAGGGGTTGGCATGGATTAGCAAATTAAATGACCAATATTAATATTCGTTAATAGTGGGAACTGTGAGGCCAGGAGGCTTCAAAACTTTTTGGATACAGAAACTAAGTAGGTGAGCTTTTGGTTGAGGCGGGTTAATTTGGGTTAATGCTTTTCTGAAGAGCTGTTTAATACAAACGTCTAACGAAATTAACACATGACAGTTTCCTCACCTGGCTCTTCTTCTCTAGCTAGCTAGCTGCCTGCCAACTTATTCATGGAGAGTACGGGAATTAAAATCTACTTGATAATATGTACATGTTTCTCTTTGCATTTACTATCTTCTTAATAATATTGCAGAAGCAAATGGGTCCTGATCAACTCTTTTAGAATGTGTCCAAGTTTTGGCTATATTTTGGAGGTTATGGCAGGGCAAACAAAGTGGGCATTAGGCAGATTTTGGAGGATATGTATTAGAAGTTGAAAGGAGAACGACTTTTGTAAAGAAATATTTGTATAACCACTTGATGAATTTTGAAGTTACCATGGATACAATCTTGCATCATCTTTTGTAAATAAATTTGTATATGAAGTGGAGAATAGTTTGACAGGTTATTAGTAGTGCTTTAATTAAGGTTGTGCTGCTAATGAAAATATAAAAGTTTGTTGTGGAAAAATATTTAGTAATAATATACATACATATATATTATATATTTATATACTAATAAAGGAACTCTTCGATTTGAGATGCAGGTATGTGTAGAAAATAACCAAGTTTGTTGTGGAAAATATTTATTTAACTTGAGCTTTTGGATGTGATAATAAAGAACCTTATATACTTGAATTGTTGTCTCTTTCGAGTTGGTTGCTGGTTAGCCAAAAGACGGGGACCTGGAAATTGTGGTCAAAACTCACTGCGCAAACACATCCACATGAAACCGCATCCCATCCTAACATAAATAATACTACCCACCAACTCCCTGAAAATGAAGATTACCATTTACGGGTCAATCATCTCATAGACTGTTGCTAGAAGGGAGCCCCCCTAATAGGCATAGAGTATAATGACAGGATGTTAGCCCTCGTATATTGTAGTTTCAAGAATAACACGAAGGTTGACCTCCAAAAACATGTGCCAAGATAAATAAATAAAAATAAAGATTTTATCCCTAATCTCAATACAAACCACTCTATAATTTTATAAAGATTCACAAGTGTATATCAAAGTTTCAATGCAAAAGAACACGGTCTAAAATCAAATGCATTCTGGTACGATTCTATTTCTGGACTCTCACCAAAACGACAAAGCCAATCCCTTAAATGTCAAATGATAGGATTCTCGAACAGATAGAAATAAACAATTCAGTCCTGCAAGATATGCTATTTTCCATTAAAGCTGTCATAATTAGACTTCATAGATAAAAGTACATACATGTTAGGATCCGATCATTCGTTTTACACTTAAAACTAACATGATACATCTAAATTCAGAACCAACCAAAAACTATTACAAGAGATACAATCCAATAAGACACAACAATATACGTACAACCCTATTCTCTACTATCTTTTTTCAAAGTTCGTCCTCTTGCTTCTTCAGCATTTTCTCTCTCTCTCTATTAGTTTGTCCTTTTCTTTTTGAGCTTCATACTCACGCAACAATAAAGCATCCTCCCTCTTCCGATAGAAACCATGTTAGGTTAAGTGATATAGTGTCGGAAACACCCAAAATGAGAGTCTACAACATGAAAATGGAACCATAGTTAGGTAAATAAAAGAAATTAAGCTTCAACTGAACTTTAACATTATTAGAATATGAACCAAAGAAACATAGACTAACTCATGAATTCGAGCATTATTTGATTAACTGAGATCAATTACCAATTCTACAAGTGGACTTAAATTGCAACAAGGAGATACGCATGATGGAATGGTTAGAGAGTAATGATATATACTATACTTTCATCATACTTTTATAATAATATGCCAATGTGTCATTGTCTATCAACCACCAGATCAACTCTTATTTTTTAAAATGATAACTTCCTGGATAATACAACATATAAGAGTAAGATAAAAGTATAGCTTATAAGATTACGAATTATATCAATCTGTCTAGGGATCCCAGATGTCGGGAGGTATCCGAGATGTTGTTTAATTCATTTCCAAAAGTACAACTTTTGGTTAGCAGAAAAATCTTGCAATCCTTTTCTTTTTAAAATTATTACAATCCCCAAAGCAATATGATACTTTGCCCAAAGTAGTACGACTTGACACCAATGTTAAAGATTGGAAGAAAGTAATCTTGTGATGATTTCTGAAAACAAAAGCACATCAGTATACAGAAAGAACAAGAAATTATCTGCAAATTGTTTTACACAGCCAAGAAGAGGCATATAATTTACTAAAATACCAATTAAAACAAACATAAGATTTAGCTACAACTAAAAAAAGATATCTGGCATGCAAATTGCTAACTATTTAATTGGCAATTATTTTACATTCAACACTTAACATAGTTCATAACAGAGAGCTTTTACAAAAACAAAATGTAATTTACAAGGGATGTAACCTAATTTCTAAAGGGCTTTCTATTTGGAGTAAAAAAAATACTAGAGTTTTCAGTCGGATTTTGCTTTTGAAAATTGTACCATAGAAATGATACATGGCCCTTCACATTGGAATTCAGAGCTTCCCGAAATTTGAAGAAAGGAATGGGACACTGATACAGAGAATATTACCAGTGACTTTGTGGACTTTCCTAAATTTAATGTGTAAACATGTGCAACTGAGAAGTGAGTCCCATTAAAGTGTCAAAAAAAATGCAGAAACTCTAAGAGAGAGAGACGCAGCATTGACACAAAGGTAGACATTTTAAACATTCTTGGGAAAATTAAAAAAAATGCCTTTGACAAAGATTTCTTCTACTGAAGGGGGTGAGGCAGATGGGTCTTCAAAGGTTGTGGTGAATCAGTTGTCTACCAAAAAAATGCAGAAACTCTAAGAGAGAGAGACACAACAGCCAAACAGAAGCCTTAATAGTAGTTTTCATCACCATAAACTTATGCCAGCAACAATAGCAGAAATATGCAATAGCTGCAGCAGGAATTTTTCAGCTTTCATACCTACACCTTTTAAGCTCCAAACCGATGGTTTAAGGCCTTCTCTCTTAAAAAAATCCAGTTTCTTTCTTCTTAAGTAAGTGTAAAGTGACTATTATATGATAAATCTTTAGTTATAGCTACAGATTTAAGAGCTTTTAACATTAGAAGCAAGTGAAAACAGAGGAATCAATGCTTGCTGCAGTCAGCATTTTATACCTTTCAGATCTACTTTTTATACTTCATCCTCGCTAATTTCCTTTAGTTTTCATCATCATCACTTTATTTGTTAGCCGTGATAGAACAAACGTAATATTTTTCCAAGGGAGCAAAATAATCAGACAAGAAAAGAAGAATTTGTAAAATTCACTCAAATACACGATTCATTCCGCTCCAAGATCACCGAATGTTGAGAGGACATTTTTTTTGAAAAAATGTATACTTTCGGACTAAAAAGTAAAATTCAACTTCCAGGTTTTGCCGACTTCTAATCAAGCAGACTCAAGTTAAAATTAAACATTCCAGATAATTGTTCCTCCATTTTTGTCCACCTTTCCAGGAAACCAAACAAAGAAAGCAATTCAAGAATAGACCAGAAAACGCCTTCACACAATCACTTAAATAATGCATAGAATTCAAAATCAGATTCGTAGAAGCTTGGATTGACTACTAGTGCTTTAACTTTTAAAATGAATTGGAAAAAAAAAATACCTTTGATGAAGATTTCTAGGGTTCGGAACTGATTGGGGTGAGGGCGTCGGGGTCAGCTTTCATCTTGTGAGAGTTCAGTCTGAGATTCGAGAGGGAGAAGAGGGAGAGTTGAGAGGTCTGAGGGAGAAGAGGGAGATGCTTCGAGTGAGTCTGAGGGAGAAGGGTTTGCGTCGAGAGAGACAGAGGGAGAAGAGGGAGATTGAAGCAGCTCGGGATGATAAACCGTGACGTGGAGTAAAACCGGGTTCGGCCACGTCAGGAGTGTGGCGTGCGGTTAGGAAACCGGAGGTTGGATAGATTTATTCTATTTTATATAATAATATTTTAAAATGAGAAGTATTTTTATAAAATATCTTATAAAACTAACATTATTGTATAAAAATATTCTTATTTTATAACATATATGACTATTTATGTAGATATCATTACTCTTCAAATTTATGACTATTTGTTTCGATAGTAAAAATTTTTTATCTCAAGATGTAATTATTATAATTTTTTAATTTTTATATAAAATATAATAAATAATTCAACTTTTTAAATTTTTAA
Source organism: Pterocarya stenoptera (assembly GCA_003123785.1). Lineage (NCBI taxonomy): Eukaryota > Viridiplantae > Streptophyta > Magnoliopsida > Fagales > Juglandaceae > Pterocarya > Pterocarya stenoptera. The sequence continues at coordinate 58,552 of QEOT01009585.1, forward strand.
ATAATAATAATATTTTAATAATATCTTATTTTATTTTCAACTTTCACATCAACTCACTATTTGCACATCAACTTAGATTATGTTTGGAGGGAGAGATCAGATTTCTCATCTCTATCTCATCTCATCTCATCATTACATCTTTTTCAAATCTCCATATAAAATATAATAAACAATTTAACTTTTTCAAATCCCAAAACAATCATAATATTAAAAAATAATATTTTAAACTTTCATCTTAACACTATTCATAAAATTTTCAAAAATTCTCATCTTATCTCAACATCCAAACATAATCTAAACTTTCTTTCATATATATCCAAATACATTAGCCTACATTTTCACCTACTTTTGATTTTATTTTTTATTCATTTCCATTTTTTTCCTTAGACAGAACAGTGAGTAAATCCGCCGTGCACATAAAAAATATATATATATTTATATTTGAATTTTTTATAACTATATTGAATGTTACAATATGTGATGTATTTACATATCTGACCTGCAAGTAGCAATACTTAATTACAAGTTCTTGAAAAATTACCAAGTACTCCTAAAATATGGATGACATGTTATTCTCATCATATCACTGAATGTCATCTAATTAAAATGGTTTATATGAACATTAATTTCAATTAATATGATATAATATAATAAGATAAGAGTACTGCACGTCTGGGTACTAAAAAGGACTTGATGATCATGTAATAAGATGTGATCATATAAGATAGATGTGAGTAGTACGGGTCTAACTGCATATCATATGATAAGATGTGATTACTCCACATTCTTTATGTGTGCCTTTCAACTTTGTGGGACTTTATCATGTATCTTATCCTACATCTTACCGACAAATGAGGAGACAAAGGGCTTGTTTGGTTCTACACAATTCAGTTGAGTTCAATTTAGATTTAGATTTCTTTTAATATCTAAAGATTTAACTCTTAAGTCACTAAACTCATTTCAATTCAAAACTTCTTTACACGTGGGATCTATAATATTTTTCAACTCAACACCTCTTTACATGTGAGATTTATAACCATTTTCAATTTTTCATAAATATATCTAAACTCATTTTAGGTGGGTCTCACATAACTCACTCTACCATCTCAATTCACAATTATTTGTAAAAAATCCAACTCAACTCAACATCAAAATACTGCAGGATCAAGAAAATCAACACAGATACCAAACCCTTGTGCGAGGAAACGAACAGATCGAACTGTTCAATGTTAATAAAGGTCGTCTATCTAACTGCAGTCTGTACGTTGAAATATTTATTAATTGCTCCATGCTCCAATTGCGATATCCTTAACTAAATATATTGGCCTTTTCTTAACTAAATAATATATATTGGCTTAAAATAAAACTAAATAATATGAATTCTAATGATTTCATATATATATATATATATATTAATTCTACTCTTTATTAATTAGTATATAACTTAATTATTAAACTCATTATATTTATTAAAGAAATTAATATAAAAGCCCCCGCCCCTTCACATTCCAAAGAAACTGTCGGGTAAAAGTTAACTTCCTAGAAGAGAAAGTTAGTCCAGGTAGTAGTGCTGGTTAGTCCATCATTTTCAACTTCACCCAAGTGCTAATCTCAATCACCAATTATTTTTGTTTCTTAATGAAAAGATAGATTAGTTGAAAGGGTATTACTTTATTAAAACTTTGTCTTTGCAATTTCATTTCTGTTGTCATTCAAGCTAAGATCCTGATCTCAACTTGGTCATGGCCGGCACTGTGGATTCTTTGCATGTTGTCTTTGTGTAGTTTTTTTTTTTTTTATTCTCTCATTTTTTTAGAGTATTGCTAGGCGAATTTCTTTTAAAAAAAATGAGATCCATCATTAAAAAATATAATTTTTTCGAATGACTCCAAGATTTAATTTATTCAAATTTTTTAAAAAAAATTATACAAAATTTATACATTCTAAAACTGCAAATATTATTTTGTTATCATTTTTTGGCAAACTTCAAACCTAAGGCAATGTCAACAAACCTCCATAATCACCTATCATTAATGAAAGAAAAATTATACTATCATCCTCACATCATATATCATATATAATTTTTTTATTTTTTTTTTCTCTTACCAAACGTGTGATATATGGATGATGAATACTTGCTTTCTTCTCTCTTTTTTTAGAACTTAAAGAATTGGGAAATAAAGTTGTTGGAGAATGGGATTCAAAGTGGGGGAAATTCCTTGAGTAAGCATGGTTTGGATAGTGAGTTGAGATGGGCTAAGTTGAGATAGTTTGTAAATAATGGTAAGATATTTGAATTAAGTTGAAATGAGTTAAAAATGATTTGAGATAAATTTTTTTTAAGATTTTAGGAAAATTGAAAACAAAGTTGAATAAAAATATTATAAATTTAAAATATTATTATAATATAATTTTTTGATATTAATTTTGTTTTGAAATTTAAAAAAGTTGAGTTATTTTATATTTTGTTTGAAAATTTGAAAGAATTATAATAATTAAATAATGATTCAATGAAAAAATTAAATATTTTAAATTAAAAAATATTTATATTTATAATATTAAAATATTAAAATACAATAAGATGATATAAAAATATGTCTCTATCCAAACCGGACTTATTGGTGAGAAATTTATTTGTTATATTTATTGAAAAGATGCAATAATTTCCACATGATGATTGTAGAAGTACCAATTAGACTGCCCACTTTTCATGCTACATGCTGAGCTACATGGTTAGGTCAACCTTTTGGGTTATGACCGTGGCGTGTCTACAGCGTGTTTGGCCAAGGCTGGTGAGCCTGTTAAGTCTGAGCTGTATTCCTTTGACAATCCCCCATAATAATTCTGTTTTTTTACCCTTTTCTATTATTATTATTATTGTTGTTAATTATTTTTTTCTAGTTTTCATACGCTTGTTCTTTGCCTCTCGAATTCCTTAATTGGATGCTAAGAGATGTACATGCCTAAATTTCTTGCATGATTGGACGGTTTTAGTTTTATTGGCAGTTTTTTATCTATCTCAAACATCTTCTTCTCATCATAAATAAGGAAATTAATTTGAGTTCAACTTTCCATGCCAACACACTCGTACCCAAACCCATTCAACGGAGAAATTGAACACTTTTGACATTTAGACACTGGATATATATACCAAATACATTACATCCTTCTAACCTTCATAAAATAAGATTACATAATTAAATAATAAAATATGCAATAATTGAAATTTGGAGCATTATTGACTAAAACATAAAGAATCATCATCCAACCAAATAAAATGACTGCCACTACTATGCAAGCACATGGAAACGCAGCCCCAATACAGCCCCTGAAAGGCAGCCTTTCTCCCTCGTTTCACAAATTTCACAAGTCTCACAGTCAAGAAAGGAAAAGAAAACTAAAATCGTTAAATCCTCACCCTCGGCCTCAGATACTTCTCAGTGGGTCCCACTCTCTGTAAAATCCGCTTACACTTGCATCCGCTTTAATATATATCCTCTCTCTCTCTCTCTCTCGCCCATTTCAGACTTCCTTCAATTAGCCTTTCACATAACTCCAAAGTCCAAATACCGTCTCTTCCTTCTTTACCTACTTCCACTTTCTCTCTCTATCTGTAAAAACTTCTTACTGTTGCTTTCTGGGTTCTGGATGATCAGACTGGTATTGGGTTAGAGAGATATACAGATAAGAGGCATGGGTTCATGTGCATCACTGCATAGAAGCTCAGACTCCGCCATGAAACTCAGACTGTCGTTTGACTCCAAAGAAGACAAACTCGTGATTCCACCTTCACCCATAAAGGAAATTCCCACCAATGGGAATCCTCCGATCGACAACAACAACGTTGTCGCTGCTAAGTCCCAGTGGCCGGCTTCTCGGTCTGCCGCAAGTTTTGGAGGCCACGGTATATATGCTCCTTATTATTGTTGTTACGTTTTTTTTTCCTTTTTTGCTTTCAAGTTCCCGTTTGAATGGTTTGTTTTTCTCGATCATATGGTGCAATAAATCATATGAGTTTTTGTTTTTTAATTTTCTTAGTGATGGAAAAGTTATTACCTTGAACAATATTTTCTTTTTGGATTTTTTGAGTGATATGCAATCTGAAAAGAACAGAGGTGGGGTCTGTATGGGTTACTGTATTTCATTTTGTATGGTTGAAGAAAGCGTTGTTTTATTGGTTTTAGTGGTTGAGCTGCCTTCATTATTTCATTGAATTAGATATTTACTTTTTTCACTTGTTTTTAGGGGTAGGATTATTACTTGTCATTTATGGTTCGTCTTCGTTTATTCAATTCATTATCCGCAAGCTTCACCTTTACATAAGCACAGTAAATATATGACTAGCCGGCAAAAATTTGTGAAAGATCAATTTGTTAACTGTGACATCACTATTCATAGCACTTCCAGTATCATCTTGATGCTAAATTTCCCTCGTAGCTTTAATGACTCTGTTTTGAAAATATATTCTTTTTATTGGACAAGCTCAAGTAGAGTCTCCTATTCTTTTGGCTGGTGTTTTCTAGTGGAGAACTATGAACGGGAATATTAGATATGTTGAGCACTCGTAGATTCGGTTCTTGTACTGTAATTGTAAGGAAGACTGGGGGATGGAATGAAACTGGTATCCATTTTTTTCTGCTCGAAAAAGCATCTTAAACAATTGAAGAAAAACCTTCTACTATTTTTAATCTCTTCTAATCATTATCGCCCGTGACTTTTAGAGATATGGCATCTAGTCATACCAATATGTGGTAGGGGTCGTTTCTTTGTATTGTCGGAACAATTGTGTAGATGATTTGCGGATAGTTTGGAGAGAAACTCCAGATGTTCCTATGAAGAATTTGTTTTTATCGGGAACTTGATTGGAGCAGGGGAAGAAGAAGGGGAATTAAGCCTTACTGTGGCAGTCTTTGAACTCCAAAATCCTAAATGCCTTCTCGGTGAACTCGGAGTTGGTTGGAAGTCCCAGTCTACGCTTTCATTGTCGTGTAGAACTTTTGGTAGATACAGAAGTGTTATAATCTCTAATGAATATCTTCTAGTATGTTGTGATAGATGTCTAATGGTTCCTGCCTTGGAAAATAATGCATATATGCGGGCCTTTGGTTTAGGACCATGGTTATGAAATGGATCTTGTGGTGGTTGCATTAATTTTTTTTTTTTTGTTGGCACTGGGTGTCCGGAATAACGTCCCGACTAATTCTAGAGGTCCACAAGTCCTCGGTAAAGAGTTTTCCGCAAGTGCACCTCGGGTAATTCAAAGAAAAAATCTCCCAGTCTGATGGCCCCTGAAGATTGTTTGCACCCAAGTGGATTTGAACCTTAGACCTAGAGATTGTTTGCATTAATTTTTGAGAATCAGATTGTATACCCAAGGCTCAGTGATGGATGCACCGCTTCATAGGATATATTTCAGAGAACGTGTGCTTGAACATTAGAGGAATGATGCCCCAGCAAGACGAAATTAAATTATGTTGTGGTCCCTCATCGCTTGTGTAATTTCATGAAAAGGAGTTTCGATGGCATTTTTGTGAAAGTCCATTGAGAACTGCTTCATTTTAAAAATGGGTGTTTTTCTTAAAGTGAAAACAGAATATAATGCTCTGCATTTCTAGTCTCTCTCCAACAAGTCATTCCAAAGATAGGAGAAAGATCAATATTGGCTTGGGCCAGAAACGATGTTTAGGGGGAAATTGTCCCTTAAGCATCCCCTCCTAAATAGATATACTTGTATATACACAATTTTTAATTTAAATCTACAATTTACTTTATTTATTGTAGGCTTGAAGTTAAATAATATCTTCCCTTTTTTATGCAGATAGCAAAGAAGAAACCTTTTTTGATTCCCAAGCATGGTTAGATTCGGATTGCGATGATGATTTTTTAAGTGTCAATGGTGGTAAGAAAATGCTTTATAGTCATTTTGCTTGCAAGAATGGTCCATAGGAGGAACATTCCTTGAATTGGGTAGTCTTGGATTCTATATGGCTGTTATCTCATCTGTATAGGAACAAATAATGCAGAAGGTAGAGACCCATGTAGAAATATCTTCTCTTGGCCCCCATCAAATTTATTGTATTCATTGTTCGTTTTGCAGATTTTACCCCGTCCCGTGGCAACACTCCAGTCCATCAAAACTTCTCCACCGGGATGCCTCAAGTCAACAAAGTCCATTACGAGGACAGAATTCCTGGTTCCACTCATGAACCATCCCCAAAAAAGAAATTAATTGAACTTTTCCGAGAGAGCATCCGACAGGACCAAGATGTCGACAAGCTAAATACCTCAGGCAACCAGAACATTTCCAACGGAAAGATGGAAGTTAAACCAACTGTACTTGACCTCCCTCCAAAGTCAGCACATGGCACCCCTTATGGAACTAACTCTGTATGTAGTAGTGAGAGGACCCCTAGTGGAGACCTCTTAACAGAGAAGGAGAAACCATTTAGGCCTGTGCAGTGTTGTCTTCCGAGCTTGATCTCATGCCGTAGCTTTAGCGAGAGGAAGAAGAAGATGGACCCTGCTATAGCCGTTGTTGATTAAGCTTTTGGTTTGTAATGCCTCCGGTACAAGATAAATGGATAAATCCAGGTTCTCTGATATTTGGGGATCACACACTTCTGAGCTTCTCTGACAATTCGCGTTTCCTCAGATGTTGTTGTAAAGTGTGAGATATATCTCATATCTGTTAAGAACTCATGTCATATATGGATTCAAGGACATGTAGAAAAAAGCAATAGTGGAGATGTTAAATGCTTGAAACTCCACCGAGGAATTTTTCTATCTTTAATCAATCCNTTTTTTTTTTTTTTTTGCCTACTTTTCAGCATGCTGGTGGATGATAATGTAATTATATATTCCTGAGAAAAAAAAAAAAAAAAAAAAGGAACAGAGAAGGGGAAATCGAAATAGATGTTCTTTTTTCTTTATTTTTTTAATACAAAAATCTGTGTTTTAATTCTACCTTTTCATTGTTTGGCCACCAAAGTTTGAGAGATTAATTCTCTCCGAGGTCAAGAGTCCGTAACCCATATGATAATTATTGGCAGTCATAACATTTGATCACCGTCCATATTATTGTTGTCATCACATATTTATTGAGTTATTTTATTTTCATATCGGTATATAAAATACAGGATTCATATCATTTAAATATAGTAATATTTAATTTATAAAATTTAAAATTTATTTTTTTAAATCAAGTTATGCTACAATTTATTTGGAAGCGATACGTCTTGACACCGTGGCTCTTTCACATTATACTGCTTTCGGTCAGAAAATATACGAGTCGAAGTAAGCACCAGCATTGCTGAAAATCCAGGGTTAAAGCTTGGAGACGAATGAAAGGGCCCAAAGGCTACAGGGTATGGAGCCCAAACCAAAATCGAACAGAGGAGTTCTTAGAAAGATAAGCTTTAGAATAGGATAATGATTTGTTTTTGTTTTTTGAAGAGTTGGGCCACATGTCCAAGAGTGGCCCCTTCCTAATTTTATTCATAGAGCATTGTTATGCATCATCCTACACACCACACACCAATGTGTTTTTTATTTTTTTTAATTTTTTTTCAATTTTTTTTTATTTTACTCTTCTTGAAACATTTATATTTTTTTACTGCTTTAGAATAGGATAATGATACTATTACATTTCCTTTTCTACTGCTTTACTATTCAACTTTTTTTTTTCCTTTTGCTTTTTGAATCTAGATTAGAAATATTAGAACATGATTTTCTTGCATAATTTAGAAGAAAATAAATTCAATCATGTAATTTAATTAAAGATAAATTCAATTTTATATAAAACTTGACATTATTTTACTCTTTTGAGTCAATTTTTATAAAATTAAATTTATTTTGAATTAATTATATAAGAAGGTGATTCTTAATCAAGATTCAAATAGCAAAAGAAAAAAAAAATAACAACTAGGTCATACTTAGTAAAATAGTAGTAAATGAGATGTAAGGATATGAATAAACTCAATCGCAAAACTAGATCTTAGCATATTATTTATAATTTTACTTTTTCTATTTCTATAATATGAGGGTGGAAAAATAAAACAAAATTTATATGAGTACTTTTCAAGGCGACAGCATGTTGCCTGATCTATAGTTCTAAAAGCAAGTTTAGATGCATTATAAAATTGAAAAATTATTAAGTACTTTCAAAATAGGGATGATGTGATACTTTCATGCATCATATCATAAACTATATATTTTGTTATTAAATTAATTGTTTACCTAACATGACATATATACTATGATATTATATATTATTAGATCAGTAGTATAATATATCAGGCCAAAAACTTGCTAAAATCGCTCCACTTGGGGGTGAAGTAATTTTTATTATTATTTATTTTAAGCAGTAGTGAATTCAAATCTATTTAAAGCTAATTGGAACGAGCTCATGGCCAGCTGAAGCTTGTGACCGTAGGTCGTAGGCTATGTATTGATCATCAGGATGTACGTACGTACTAGCTCCACAATGAAAAGGGAATTACAATGGAAGTTTGCTATGCATGCATGATAATAACGTCACTTTTCTCCACTCAAATTAATGACTGATGTTATTATTTTCTTTTTAATGGAAGTGTGGAAGGAAAGTTTTTTGTCAAATTAAGGCCATATTAATGTCCCATGATAATGAAAACAACTGTGGGGCGTGGGGGTTCCTTTATGCACATGGCTATTGTTTCCCACGTACGATTCCCATAATCTCAACATTACTTTTTATTACTTATTTTTTGATAAATTATAAATTATTGTTTGGGTTTGTTGGCTTAGGATTAATGTATATAAATAGGATATGTTCATGATCATCAAGATCACGGCAATGATCGGTTTCCGCTGATGTATTGGCAAATCAAAATCACATTTTAACACGTTAACATCTAATTCGCAAATCCAACGTAAGATTTTATAATATGATGTTATTAGGTTGGTTCTAATTATATATATATAGATTCATTTCCATACGTAAAGAAATTAGAAATTAGCGTCGACCCACAACTACCGTTATTATATTCTAAAAGAATCAAGATGCAACTGAAACTCTTTTCTCTAGTTAAAAAAATCAGTTTAGATCACTCAGTGCATGCAACATGCATGCCCATATATAGTACGACACCTTTGCAGTCCACCTATACATGATTCATGGGCATGCATATTAACAAACCAATCATCCAGACCCCACTCCTGTGCACGCCAAGTTAAATATTAATGCTAGCTTGCTATCGTGCATGATCGGGAATATCATAGTCCTTACAGATCCCAGGCCAATGAAGTACTCCAACTGCTGTCGATCTGTTCCTGTTCCAGAAATTGATCAATTTGTGCGAGTGATGAGAGCCTCTGATCATGTTTCTTCCATATCCATTATCCAGTTCCTCAAGAAAGATCCCGGCTGCTGGGACCCCCACACCTATTCCTTTCCCACTGGAAAGAACCGGAAAAGCCGCACTTTTTAGCCAAGACCTTCACTTAGTCTGTTAAGCCAAAAAAGAAACAAAGAAAGAAGAGAAAAAAACCAATCCGTTTTCCCACGCATGGTTCGCTCTCTTTTCCTATTATATAAAGGGGAAGGCTCAATCTCAAACCCTTCACACAAAGCCAACTAAGATAGAATTAGTATGGCTTTGGTCCGTGGCAGCTTGTTGGGTCTGTCTACTTCCTGGTTCTTCTGTGTCCTAGTGATCTCGGTCTTGGCAGTTCAGCCTCATCGAGCACATGGCTTGAGTCGTGGCTTCTTTGGCCTAAAAAGAACAGCTGTAGCCCCACCAGTGGCTGGCATATGCGCTTCTTCTGTGACTGTACATGGCTACAAATGCCAGGAGCTTGAAGTAATTATATATTAGCTCAAAACTATTCCATGCATAAAACTATTGAAATAGTTTAACTTTGGTATTCATGTGTTTTGCAGGTGACAACCCAAGATGGATATATACTCAGCCTGCAAAGAATCCCAGAAGGTCGTGTTAGGGATGGTGAGGTTAAGCGGCAACCAGTCTTAATCCAGCATGGGCTTCTTGTGGTAATTGAATGGCACATGATCTTTGTCTAGTTTTAGGCTTTTAGCTGTGTACATTTGATATAAAATAGGGTGGCACTTTCCAGTCTTATCTTAAGTTGTTTTGTGGGGGAGCATTGGAGATCGAGAGTTTGCAGTAGGAAATTGCAGTACGTTTGACTGTGAGGTGTGAACCTGATAGTTCTAGGTTTTGACTATGTGACCAAAGAACTTGATCAGTCCGCGTCGACCCGCGTGCCACGTTATGGCTAGATATGATTTATGTACGCGCACCACACTGTGGGACCAGGTTCCTTTCGATCATTTTGGTCAAAGGACCGAGGACAAGATAAGCGAGTAACATGTCATGCCATGTTAACTTGGTCTTTCGAGTAAACTTCGGGGTGATGCGCTCCGGATAACTTTCTTTTCAAGAGTACCATTGGCTTAAATATAGCAAAAGCTACACGAAAAGAAAAGAAAATACCGTAAGAAAGGTGTCTTTTAAAAGGGAATGCCCAAAAAAGATGGACCTAAAGCACTGCATTTTCCCAGAAGAACTGGTTGTATAATTTATGTATACATAAGCAATCGTTGTGGTTCAGAAAAAAAAAAGCAATCGTTGTGGGCGGGCAGTTTAATTTGTTTGTTAAGGAGTTTAATTTAGCGATGTAGCTAGCTACGCATGTACGTCGGTGTTACTGCTCATGATTAAGTTCTTCTAGCTTATTAATATGGTACTGTGCGTGGTTGCAGGATGGAATGACATGGTTGCTGAACCCTCCGGAACAAAACCTGCCAATGATTTTGGCCGATAATGGGTTCGACGTGTGGATTGCTAATACTAGAGGGACCAGATTTAGCCGACGACATACCTCCTTGGACTCTAATCAACTGGTTTTCCTCCTTTCCTTTATTGGATCAGTCTATTCATTAATTATTGTTTTTTATATTAGAATAATAGTTAGACCGTTAATTAAACCTATTAATTAATTAAAATTTTAGAACAAGAGTTTATCTTCTGTTAACTATATATACGACAAATATGTATACTATCAGATCAATTTGAAGTGGTCCATGCATGTGGATATATATAGTTCTTCAATTTCTTGCAGTCCTGTATACGATTTATGGTTTGTCGATGATGAAAATATGGCAGGATTTCTGGAATTGGTCTTGGGATGAATTGGTGTCGTTTGATCTACCGGCTGTTTTTGACTTTGTGTATGGCCAAACGGGGCAGAAGATTGATTATGTGGGCCATTCCCTGGTGAGGATCGTCTTATAATTATTTCAAATACATTTTATTTTTGACAAAGTTTTGACAAACTTGAACGTGTGAATCATGGTTGGCAGGGGACATTAGTAGCTTTGGCATCCTTCTCGGAAGGTAGCCTGGTGAAGCAGCTGAAATCAGCGGCATTATTGAGTCCCATAGCTTATTTGAGCCACATGAACACTAAACTTGGCGTTGTTGCTGCCAAATTCTTTGTTGGCGAGGTAATTATAAAGTCATCCAAGATACATTACCACTATGCTCTAAATAATTTTATATATCACCATGAAATAAGATGAGGCAGCATGAAAGAAGAACTAATTTGTTTAATTAATTTGCCAACAGATCGTCAAGCTTTTTGGGCTTGCAGAGTTTAATCCAAAAGAGTAAGTACCCAAGTATTAATTAGAATCCTCATCTCACGGATTTTAGAACAAGATCGAATGCTGATCATCTAAATTCATGGTTTTCTGCAATTCCTGATCTAAATAGGAAACCTGTTGGTAACCTTCTCAAGTCTCTGTGTGCCCATCCGGGAGTTGACTGCTATGACTTATTACGTGCAGTTACTGGTATTTTGCTGTCGATCTGTGCCCACTTCTTGTATGTATTTCCATTAGTTGTTTTGCAGCAGTAGCTTCTTCATACTGACATCATATATATATATATATATGCTTGATTCAAGGCAAGAATTGCTGTCTTAACTCCTCCACTATTGATCTCTTCCTGATGAATGAACCACAGCCAACATCAGTCAAGAACATGGTACACCTTGCTCAGAGTAAGTTTGTTCCCCTGCCTCACTGTTTTAGCAACTCTTCTGAAACATTAGCATACTCTTCCGAAGACAGCAGGCAATAGGCCAACTGGAAAATGTGTGTAACATTACCGATCTTTTTAGGTAGTCTTTGTCGGAAACATCCAGATCAACTACTCATTCATGTTGGAGCTTTTTTCCAATGTAATTTTTGCAGCGGTAAGAAATGGCGTTGTGGCAAAATACAACTACGGCCGGGCTGACTATAATTTGAACCAATACGGGGAAGCCACACCACCTATTTATAACCTCTCTAACATTCCCCATGACCTTCCCATCTTTATTAGCTATGGCGGCCAAGACGCACTCTCCGATGTGCAAGATGTCAAGCTTCTACTCGACAAATTTAAATCTCACGATGTAGACAAGCTCTCAGTTAAGTTCATCAAGGATTATGCTCACGCAGATTTCATCATGGGGATGAATGCTAAGGATTTAGTGTACAATCAAGTAGTCGCATTTTTCAAACGTCAGCACTAAAGATGCTTTTGGAAGCCTTGGATCCTGTGATCAGAACTAATGTTTACTCTACTCAATAAGAAAGTCATTATCAAAACTTTACAGTGTTATATGGAAGCCATTATTTATATAGATGTGTACCTTAAACACAGCTAAAATTAGAGGACAATGTCAAGTGGGTGTGAAAGATGTCCGCTGATTGCCTATGGTTTTCCATTTACTTATGTACCCTATGTTAAATGACTTCGTACATGTGAAAGAACATGGATGAAGATTATTGTGGTCACTAGTGATCATCTTGTTAAAGCATCCTTAATTAAAGCAAATAATGAGCCATTATCATGGAAAATCTTGAAAAATTTGAAGAAAACATCGATCCTTGAATATTTATGTTGTGCATCCATCTAAATAGATTTGATTTGTCTCGGAAAGAGTCAGAATTAATCAAGCAATGCGTGAATAAAAATCAGTACAAGTACCAGTCATGACGATCATCACAGGCCAGTCACCAGACTTTTCTCCATTTGTTTAGGCTATCCAATGCACCTAATGTATGTCTTGGCTTCCGTGAATAAAAAATCTGAGCTTCCAGATTAAGCCCTCAAGTGAATATGATCACCGTGATGGCTTCGTTTCAACGCCAAGCTTCCATGACATTTAACCAACTAGATTTTGCTTAGCAGGCAATGCAAACACCGAACACATATTGCCCTTCACAAAACCATCCCCTATTTTGTCCCAGAATTACACACCTGCCTTGTGAGCTTGGTTGTAATGATATCTGCTGCTTGGGGGCAAATTGAGAAATTGGAGAACTCTCGATGTTCATGTTATAAAGCCACCCTGAGTCATCAATATTAGGCATGTTGTCCCATTATATAACAAAGAGGAGTTTCAAAACAATGATAGAGACACTTTGTATGTTTATAGGTTTCCTTGCATATATATATAGTTGTGGATTCGTTGCTCAAACAAACTCAAAAAAGAGTACAGAGATCAGAAAGAAGTAATGGCGGCGACCATCTTGAAGAACACTATTTTCTTGGTGTTGCTCTTTGTTGCCTGCATGACAAAGGAAGCCTTGGCAGCCCAACATGTTGTTGGAGGAAGCCAAGGTTGGGAAGAATCCACAGACTTCAACTCATGGGCATCAGGCCAAAAGTTCAAAGTTGGCGATCAACTTGGTATGCTTCGCAATCTCAACTAAGCTAGCTATATTAGATATCTTTTTTTATAAAGGTACAGACTCAAAATTGTGAATCTCCCGAATACATTGTTGCCAACTTAATTATCATAATCGATATATCTTTCTTCTGGGACAGTTTTCAAGTATACATCAGGGCTGCACAGTGTTGTTGAACTTGCAAGTGAGAGTGCCTACAAGAACTGCGACATTGGTAGCGCCCTGGACTCGAAGAACAGCGGCAGCGATGTTGTCAAGCTGAACAAGGCCGGCACAAGGTACTTTGCTTGTGGCACATTAGGCCACTGCAACCAGGGCATGAAAGTAAAGATCAAGACAATCACTGGGAATGCACCCTCTTCTCCTGCATCACCTTCATCTTCAACTTCTGATGCTTCAGCTTCCAGATCTTTTGCTTCCATTGTCTTGGCTGTGGCATTACTGGCCACCCTTTTGATTTACTTGTTTTAAGCTAGCGTTTTGGAGGCTGCATGGTTTTGTCACTACCAGTAAAGTACTCTTGTTTGGTTTGATATTTATGGGATTTGACTGTAGTCAGAATTAAAGGAAGTTGTTTGAGCTGGAAAACAAAGTTATCATATTCACGGATACATTGTTTGATATTTGTGATTGAATGAAGAGGTGAATAAAAATGGATTGGATTTCTCTTACCCTGGCCTGGTTTCGGTAGCATGTCAACCTCGTGTTACTTCACCATCTTTTGCTAGCATTGCAACATTGATATACAATAAAAATTACTCCAAATGTATTCTTTCACTTATAAATTAAATATGGGATCGATGAAGAATTATCCACACGAACCAATGCTACATGATTTGATACACATATAACATAAGTTAATTAAAATTAAAATTTTATCCTGTCAGATGCAGATGATATCATTCAAACCAGGTTGTAATTATATTATCTTTTAATCTAAGGATGAGGTTTCTTTCTATCATTTTGATGAGGAGGAGACTTTCAAAAAATTGAAGGTAGGTCTTGTTTTGATAGTGAGATTAGATGATTTTAAATGAGTTGAATATAATATTATTAGAATATTATTTTTTAATATTATTATTTTAAAATTTGAAAAAGTTGAATTGTTTATTATATTTTATATGAAAATTTGAAAAAATTGTAATGATGAGATGAAATAAAATGAAATTAGTTGAAAATGTTTCTGTATCTAAATGGGGCTGAGAGTATTTGGTATCAAGAAAAAAAATATTTTTATTCTTTATATACCAATTTATTTTCTAGTCTACACTTAAAAGAATTGAAATTGAAAAATCCCACATCTTAACAAGAAAAATTAAAAAATAACGTCATCGTTCAATTATGATCATTAAATAAAAGAAATGGGTGTAATATAATGTTGATAATATAATTAAACAAGGAGACCGTTGGAAATATTATGGGACACCTAGAAAAAAGAAAAAGAAAAGAAAATCACAGAGTCCGATGTTTTGATTATATTCGGATCTATAATTTATTTTAAGTAAACAATAAAAAATTTCGCCTAAAAACAAAAAAACAAGTACAAGTAACGCGGCTAGAGTCCCGCGAAGGAACGGAACTGCGTCTCCTGTACTTAGTTGAGAGCAACCATGCCGGAGGAAACGACTTCGATCGACTACGTTATGGAGGCGGCTTCTGGTCCACACTTCTCCGGCCTCCGCCTCGACGGCCTCTTGTCCTCTCCACCGGCCTCTTCATCTTCTTCTCCTGCTCATAGGTCCTCCGCCTCCGCTTCCGGTTTCTCACCCCTAGCCGCCGATTCCAACTTACCTAAACAGCCCTTCGTCATCGGTAACTAATTGAATCGCATTTTCAAAGAGCTTTTCTTGTAATCCAATTATTATACTAATTCTCGCTTCTTCGTAGATTTTCGGAAGTTTTTTTACTTATGTTTTACTTTGGCTTACAGTTGGAAAGTT
The DNA here is from genome assembly GCA_003123785.1 of Pterocarya stenoptera. NCBI lineage: Eukaryota > Viridiplantae > Streptophyta > Magnoliopsida > Fagales > Juglandaceae > Pterocarya > Pterocarya stenoptera. The sequence goes on from QEOT01009585.1 coordinate 74,230, forward strand.
ATTTTTTCAATATTAATCCAACTTTCAGCCTTCATTTTTTTCTTTTTCCTTAGATCTTGGGATGGACGAAGTATTCCAATATAAATGCTCGAGTTTGTAAAGGAATTTATCCGTACATTGTTCTTTGTGCTCTAGGGTTTATTACCTTCTCCTTCCATTTTTATTTTTTATTTTTTATAATTAATAAGAAACTTTATTCCGAAGAATAGGCAAAGCTCAAGTACACAGGACGTATACAATGGAAACCTTCTCCCTCCATTTTATGCAACCCCTCCATTCGTTTGTTTATTTATTTATTCATTCTTATTCTTTTTCCTTTAATTTTCACTAAATTATTGTTTTGGCAATTTTGGGTAGGGGTCTCGGGAGGTACAGCTTCGGGTAAGACCACAGTGTGTGACATGATCATCCAACAGCTCCATGATCACCGTGTGGTCCTTGTCAACCAGGTTGGTGGCACGGCTTTCTGTTCTTTACATTTTCACTAGACCGTTATCTTATTGAATTTCAAGGTTTATTGGATATGGCAATGTTGTAGGATTCGTTTTACCGAGGTTTGACTCCTGAAGAATCTGAGCGTGTGCATGAATATAACTTTGATCATCCTGGTAAACTTTGTGGTTACAAAATCTTTCATGTGGATTTATGTTGTTTGTCGTTGTTTTTCTGTAGGGATCATTTTGAAAACAATTTGTTTTTTTAAAGAAAATATATTGATTGTTTTGCAGAGGCTTTTGACACTGAGCAGCTTCTGGATTGCATTCAGAAGCTCAAATCTGGGCAATCTTACCAAGTTCCAATTTATGACTTTAAGATTCATCGCCGTTGCTCAGATAGTTTCCGGCAGGTACTCCGTTGAAAGTGTTTTCTACCCATAGCTTTTACTTTTCAATTGTTGAGAGCTTGGAGTGTCAACATAGGTCCAACTGAAGGAACATTGGGTTTTAGGTTTATCATTAACCTTTAGAAAGATAGTGATAAGTGAGAGTGCTTACTTCTTCTAATACAACTCAAGTGTCCACTAAGTTTTGTTAAACCACTCTTGATCTGTCAATAATTCTTTTGTTAAAACCTCAATCAAAATACTTTATCAGGTAAATGCTTCTGATGTTATCATATTAGAGGGGATTCTGATTTTCCATGACCAACGTGTTCGCAACATGATGAATATGAAGATTTTTGTTGACACAGGTTTGCCTCCTTTCATTTAATTGTCAATCATCACCATCATCGTTATCATCATAATTTCTTCTGCATACTCACAAGGTCATTTATGATTACTAATCGCTTCATATTATTATAGCTCTTAAGTTTCACTGGCTTTCTTGTTACAATGGCCCCTGCTATATTGTTATCAAAACCATGCATAGTTGTTTAAGAGAACTTTTTTCTCCCCCTCCTAATCAGTTATGGTATTCAGGGAACACTGATGCTGATTGGGAAATTCATATACTGATTGTTTAAAGTGTCCAGTCGTGGGTCTAGTACTCTTCAGTGACTTTCTTGGGCTCAAAAGTCTTAAACACTGCTTTGATTCCATAATTCTGTCTTCGCTGAAGGAAGAACTTGTATCTATTGTAGATCTGATCATCTATTGTATCTATTGTAGATCTGACCATACATTGCCTTGGGCTCAAAAGTCTTAAACAATGCTCCTGCATCAACATTCATTATTAAATTAATTTTTTAATAACCCATGGAGCGCCTAATGGCATCAAATGAGAGCTAGTTGGAGATAATTTTCCAAAAATCGCCAACAAGCATGGGTCAGTCTGACCTCAGCTTGATGAATGGTACTGAAGTTTGAGCTTCAATAGAGTTCTCCTTATGCCTAGAAATTGAAGTTCAAAATCATTTTGATGGAGGTTCATCAAGCTTATGAGCAGGTCGAGCTTGATTCTCTAGATTACTCCAACTGACTGTCTTAAACCTAATTAGCTAAGCGGAGAGTGAAGCCATATAAGGATGCTGCATTTTATCTTTAGGTTTTATACATAATTTTATTTTCTTGCCATTATAAAATCACTAAATAAAATGTTGGTACTTATCATTGGCCATGATGAATCCGTGTGGTGGGCTGTTTTCACAGTACATGCACCAAAGAACCAAGGATATGGTAACGGCAGACTTTGTGAAGGGCCCGATCCCCAGCTTTTTACCAAGTAATTTCAAGGACATGCAACTTTGATCTCCTTTCAAAGTCTCCATTCGGACATGAAACACACAATTCAATATCAAGGAAAAAATATGCTTAGGTCCCACATTAGAAGAATCTTAATTTGTTCTTTTAAATGAATGAGCCTCAGCTTGGATCATTTTCAGTTCTATGTTTCATATATTTATTTTTAATTACTTATCAAAAAAAAAATATATATTTATTTTTAACTGGCAAATAGAGAACACATGTTATAATTTTATATTTTGTTGCATCTCTTTCTCTCAAATGCTTCATTGTGTTTTTTTTTTTTTTTGGTGAATAATTCCTTATAGATGCTGATGTGAGACTTGCTCGTAGAATAAGACGTGACACAGTTGAAAGGGGCAGGGACATAAACTCTGTTCTTGAACAGGTTAGCACTTTGATTAATTAATATGGTTCTTTATAATTCAATTTTGCCAAAGACTTCCCTAGGGTTTTCATTACACATTCTTTATTTCAGCTTCATTATAATTTATTGGTTCCCTAATTGTATTAATGCACAATAGCTTTACTGTCACAATTCAAAAGCAACATCTGCAGAATGCACTGATATTTAATTTCCACTACACTTTCTCTTTCATTTTCTCCTTGAGTTTGCAGCACCTTGACTAAAGCGATAGGCTACATACAATGGTGCAACTCATTGATTAACCTGTGTCATGTTTAATATTTCAATCCAGCTTTGACTCATTATACTGTATGGTTCTGACATGTATTTACACTGATGCTGAATTAACTTTTTCTTGTGAGCCTGTGAGATTTCGTTCATGTACTGTTGAAGTTTTCTCATCTCTAAAACTGCTGATGACATTATAATTTGCAAGAACTATGTTAATTGTGCAGTATGCAAAGTTTGTCAAGCCTGCTTTTGATGATTTTGTTCTCCCATCGAAGAAGTATGCTGATGTTATAATTCCTCGGGGAGGTGATAATCATGTCGCCATTGATTTGATTGTGCAACATATCCAGACAAAGCTTGGTCAGCACAACCTTTGTAAAATATATCCAAATGTTTATGTTATTCAGTCAACATTTCAGGTATATGTTTGTTTGATTGTATTTTTTATTTTTGTAACTTCAATTTTTTTTTTTTTATAAATGCCTACTTATCTCATTGATTAAATTCTTCTTTACCGATCATAAAGCAAAAACTTTTTCAAAATTTTTTTATGAAGAAAATAAAATTTGGGGGTCTTTCTCATGGATTATGACACATCAATGGATAAATTTAAACATTAGAATTACCTAAGAAGTTCTCCCCTACACACTGCAATCTGATGTGCAATTCAAGTACTGTTTAATCGCTTCGGATCTGTATGGCCTAATCCTCATGTGTGTGATCCTCGTTGCAGATTAGAGGTATGCATACACTGATTCGAGACACTGACATATCGAAGCATGACTTTATATTTTATTCAGATCGACTGATTCGTCTGGTACTTTCTCCTGCATGGCTAAGCTGAAGTCTGTTAATTGACATGGGTTCAGTGCCCGTGTTCTTATAAAAATAAATGACCAATTTTGTTGACATTAAAATTCAGGTTGTGGAGCATGGCCTTGGCCATCTGCCTTTCACTGAGAAGCAAGTAGTTACTCCAACAGGTGTTAACTCGTTGTTAAATTTATTTTGATCAATAAAAATCTGTTTACGGATTAAAAAAAGAGAGAGATTTACTCATAAAAGAAAATTTCCAATAGTTTTAACCAGTGAGGCTCTTCTTAAAAAAATTAGTAAATTCATTTGAAGACACTAACAAGGAACAACTGAAGTACATATGTAGGCTATCTTGTTTGTTTCCTCTTCTTTATCAAA
>QEOT01009586.1:0-34903 GCA_003123785.1 Pterocarya stenoptera
CGTCTTCATAACACAGGCAAGAACATCAACACACAAACAAATCATTACATTAAACATCCTTAGCTTCAGAAATCGAAACCATCAGAAAGCCAAAAAAAAAAAAAAGAGGTCAACAGGTCAACTTTTTTTTGCAAAGATAGAGATTTCTCTAAAGCCAAACAAAGATCTATCTACAACTCGGACATTTTTCTTTAACATCATCTTAAGGAAAGAATAACAATATATTCAAATGAACATAAAAGAACCCAACTTCAACAGAACGCGTCTATATATGCGTACGAGAAATAATTAACCACTACTTTGAAAGCAAGACTCTAAAATCTGAACTCGTAAAAGTATCAAAGAACAAGAACATACCAAAAACAGTGTTGCTATGATTCATGGCAGCCTGGTCCATGGCCCTATTACCGATCAAACGGTGGGTCTCATTGAAAGCCACATAAGATGGAGTCTTTCGGTTCCCAAGCTCATTGGGTATGATCTCCGCCCGGTTTTGCTTCCAAACTGCCGCACACGAATAGCACGTTCCCAAGTCGATCCCAATTGCCGCACCATTGCCTTTGCCAGCCATAGTTAACAAACCTTAACAGGAAAAAGTTACAGAAAAACAAGGAAGAAATATCTAGGACTTTCCGATCTAAAGAGAAAGATCTGCACTACGTTTGATGAGTCGAAGAGCGCAGTGTTTAAGCACGCAGTACCGGTTTTATAAGCATTTTCCTTATAAGAAAGGTAACGGAAGAGTTATACTGTTATGTACCATGTTCAACTGCAGCAGGCAGACTTACCCTGCAAGTGTCGGGGTTGTTTGCAATTATTTCCTTGAAGAGCTTTTGAAGTCTTCGTCGTTGTTCTCGTACGTTGCCCATCATCATCTTTGTCCTTTCCTTTCTTTTCCACGGCAATATATTGTGGATAGGATTCAGGAAAAGCATAAACTAGAGCAGAAAGAAAGAAAGAAAAAAAATAATCCTAGGGCCACCGCTGGGTGGGAGCTATGCTGGTTTTAGTATATAATTTTTATGTGCATTTTTTTAGTTTTTATTTTTATATAGATGTTTTTAAAAATTTTAAATATTTTAAAAAAATAAAAAAATTTATAATATTATTAAAAAATATTTTCTTAATCATGAAGTAAAATATTTCGTGATTAAGGAAATATTTTTTAATAATTTTTTTTTACTTCGTGATTAAGGAAGTATTTTTTAATGATATTATAAATTTTTTTATTTTTTAAAATTGTTAAAAACATCTATATAAAAAAAATTTAAAAAAATTTACATAAAAAAACATATATTAGAGCCAGCGGTAACTCCCAGCACAAGAGTTACCAACGGTGACTCTAATACCACAAAAATATTATTATGTTACTCTACCCGACACGTAAATTTGATTGTTGGTTACTTTTTTTTATTTAATAATTAAAAAAATAATTTTAAATTTATTGGTATATTTTTTTTTATATTTTAAATATATTTTTAAAAAAATTAGACAGTACAACCAGTGGTAAAGGTGGGATGGCATACTAGCCCATCCAAGAAAAAATCAAAATTAAATTTATAAATAAAGCATAAATAATGCTATAAATCTGGAAGTATTTTTTTTTTTTTTTCAATAGATCTAGGAATTGATTTCGGAGCTATATATTGTAAATGATGTGTCAATATATTTATTTGTTGCATTTCTAATATTTTTCTTGTGTGAATGATGGACAAGTGGCTAAATCTAGATTCTTGAAATTTAATGAAGCTGAGCTGGTTGATCACGTGAGAAGCCCGTGACTCGTGAGCTGTATCAGAGAAATACCAAGTAGTTGAGTCCTAGGATTGTGACACATTTTAGCATCTGATTAATGATATATATTTGTAATTATTCGATATTTGTAACACAAATTCATTTTTCATTCATTTTTGGTATGTTGTTATCGAGAGGCTTCGTGAGAGAGAGAGCTTGAAAGGGTGACTAGAGTTTCTACCTAGGGTTTCACTGAGAGAGAAAATCTATGCGATTTTCTAATTTGTGAGAGAGGGTTTTGTAAGCTAGTTATTCTGAGGCTTTTCTACGAAGGATATTGATCATCAATAAAGTTCTGAGGCTATTTCTGTTGTAGACGTAGACTATTAGGGTTGAACCATGTAAATCAGTTGTGTTCTTTTTTTAATTTTTTTATTTTCTTTCTTTCTTTGATCATTTCTTTATATTCTTGTTATTTTCTTGTACTATTTTGTGATCTGGTTTATTTCCTTAAACTTATTGGATCTGCAAGTGTTTGTTATATTAAATTATAGTTCTTAAGTTCTGTTTTGAAAGAGGGAGTCAAGAAGTTTTATAACATATATCAATCATCATAAAGGAAAAAGGACAAGTTTTATTCTTTTTTAATGGCCAATAGCTATATATCAATCATGATAAAGGAAAAAGGACAAGTTTTATTCTTTTGAAATGCCTTTTTAATGGCCAAGAGGATAAGAAAAAGAGCTTTTTAAATGCACCGGATTAGTGCCGCAAACAGTCGAGTTGAATTTTAACAAGGGTACTCGCCATTAACATGTTTACCTGTTTGAATTCGGCTCAAATTTGAATAAAAATTGAATATTTTTATTTGAACTCGGTTCGTTAATTATTAAAATTATTCAAATTCAACCCAAGCTCAACTAAAAATAAAGAAACGACTCGAGCTCGAGTAGCCTGAACTCAAACTCAATTTTTTATTTTGAAATTTCTTAATCTTATCTTTTAATTACTAAAATTTTTTAATTTTTATATAAAAAAAAGAAACTCAGACCATTTTAACTATTCAACCAAATAATTTTGATTCAAAATTCTTATAGTATAACATTTTTATAAAAATAACTTATAGTTATAAATTAAAAAAATAATACACAAGATAAATGTAATAAATTAAACTATTTAATACATATAGATAATATAATAAATTAATAGTTATAGTTGTATGATATATTATTATAAGAATTATCCTATTCACATTTTGGGAACATAACATATATATATTAAATAAGGCAAACTATAAATAAATTAATAATATATAATTAAGTATATAAAATATAACTAACATGTAATATATATAACACATAAATATATAAAACATATTGCGAGTTTCAAAACGAGCTCAAATGAGTTAAGTCGATTTTATACGAGTTTTGTTCACGAGTCTAGATCGAGTCGAGTCGAGTCGAGTCGACTTTATACGAGTTTATACATATTAGTGTCTACAAACATATCATTTATTAAATGAACAAAGTTCAAACTGAGTATATATGAGTCGTGCTCAAGTTGTTCACGAACTGCTATGTTCATTTGCAGCCCTACACCAAACTCTTTAGTTTTTTTTTTTTTTACAAAAATAAAAATTGACTAAATGTTACATGTACGGTATCTAAAACATATATAAAAATAATTTTCAAATGGTTAAGAGAAAGTATATATATAAACTGTTATAATTTCAGCCCTCTCACAAACAAATACTCAAAAAATCAAATTAATGTAACTGGTTATAATATGCAATTATTCTTGAATATTAGACAACCAAATAACCAAGAAATTAAATGATTAACGTAATCGGTTTAGTTCTCTAATTTAAACACATTAGAAATTTGAAATCATAGTGTATACTCATGCAAGATCAAAGTAAAAACAAGAATAATAAAATAAATACGAAATCAACACAAGAAATTACGTGGTTCGACCCTAATGGTCTACATCTACGGCAGGAACAGTCTAAGAGTCTTTATTATTGAAAAATGTATCAAAAAACTTGAGTTTACAAATCACTTACAACCATTAATCACCGTACAAAATATGAATTGACTTCCTCGTATTATTCTCTAACCAAACCACACCATAAAAACACACTTGATCATCTTCTCAAGCTTCAATATGATCTTGATAAAACTAGGGTTTGTAAAACCCGTCCGTTTCTCTCCTGGAATTGCGATCTCAAGAAGAAAAGTAAAGTTGTTTTTGATTTTCTACACGTTTTGATTCCTGTAGACGCCTTTATGTACAAAAGATATAATTACAAGTTTGTCATTACTCACATATTACAAAACTGCCATTAACCTATTTACAAAAGTGCCATTGAAAATACAACCAATAATGACTTGACACATCTTCAACAAATCTCCACATTGACAAGTCTTTTATCCTTGTAAAGTGATATTCTTCTTCCTTTAGACTGTTCCTGCAAAGTAATTCGAGTTCTAATAACTTTCCATATTAATCAAATTTAGGCAATGCCTAAACTTGGTAGCTAGTAGGGATTTTGTTATCATATTAGAAGGGTTTTCCTCAGTTGGAACCTTTTCTACTTTAATTTCTCCAGATGCTATTGCATCCCTCACAAAATGAAATCGAATGTCTATGTTTTTAAACCTTTTGTGATATACTGAATTTTTGGCAAGATGTATAGTGCTTTGGTTATCACAGGATAACCCCTTTAAATATGTCTAACTTATGTGAAAAACCATTTAACCACATAGCCTCCTTTATTGCTTCTGTCGTAGCAATATATTCAGCTTCAGTTGTTGATAAAGCAACTATAGATTGTAAATTAGCTTTCCAACTAGTAGCCCCTCTAAATGTTGTAAATACATACCCAGTTAAAGACTTTCTAGTATCCAAATTAGCAGCATAGTCAAAATCCACAAATCTCTCTAACTCACTCCTCTGTTGCACATCCCCTCCAAATCTCAAACCTAGACATTGTGTTTCAATTAAATATTGTAATATACATTTCATAGTATGCCAATGTGACTTCCCGTGGTTACTCATAAACCTATTTACCATGCTATCAACATAGGTTAAGTCAGGTCTAGAGCACACCATAGCATACATGATGCTTCCCACCATGCTTGTATAGGGTATACCTTGCATAAGTCTAATATCTTTCTCGGTTTTAGGGACTTCATTTATGGCCAGTTTTGAATGTTGTTTTATTAGTATGCTAACAGGTTTTAAATTAGACATACCAAACTTGTTGAGGATCTTGGTGATATTTTTTGAGATAGATAGAGAAATCTTCTTTTTCTATCTCTAACTATATCCATACCTAATATCATCTTAGTTGGCCCAAGCTCCTTCATCTCAAATTTTATTTTCAGTATATACTTGACTTCCTCAATTAGATTAGCATCCTTACATGCTATAAGCATGTCATCTATATATAAAAGTAGGTAGATAATGTGGTCTCTGGAATACATAAAGTACACACAGCTATCATAATGACTCCTTTTAAACACATTGTCCAACATATGAGAGTCAAATCTTTTGTACCATTACCTTGGGGACTGTTTAAGTCCATACAATGATTTTTTAAGTAAATAGACATGATCAATGTTGGACTCATTGACATAACCCTCAAGGGGTTGTATGTAAATAGTCTCATCTAGTTCACAGTGCAAGAAAGCTATTTTTACATCTAATTGCTCCAAGTGTAAATCTTCATACGCCGTATAGGATAGAATTAACCTTATTGAACTGTGTTTAACAACAGGTGAAAAAATTTCATTAAAATCTATCACTTCCCTTTGAGTGAAAACATTTGCTACCAATCTAGTCTTATACCTAAGACCCTCAACTCTTGGTATGTCCTCTTTTCTTTTGTAGATCCATTTAGACCCCACTAGCTTAGCCTTTTCAAACTTAATAACCATTTCTCAAATATGATTCTTTTTCAAAGAATTCATTTCCTCATCCATGGCCTATACCCATTTATGAGACTCAATACTTTCCATGGCTTCCTTGTAGGATCTAGGATTCATTTATACAACTTCATTTGCTACGGTCAAAGCATAAACAGTCATATCAGCTTGACCATACCTCTTGGGGGCTTTATAACCCTCATTTTTCTATCCCTGACCAAGTTGTATGAACTAACTCCACTTTGGTCCTCATCACCTAAAGTGGAAGTTTAAGTCTCAGCATCCTGGCCTTCTAATTTTCTCAAATTATTGTCAGATTGCTCCACCTCAAGATGTGTCTTCTCAGAGTTAGTGTCCTGAGTGGGTTCAAATCTTTTAGTTTTAACCCGAGCCATTTCATGTTCATTAAAAATCACATCTCTACTAATGATACACTTTTGTATCCCTGGCTCGTCAATCCATAACTTGTACCCTTTTACTCCCTCGGGATACCCTACAAAGATACATTTCATAGCCCTTGGTTCCAGTTTGTCAATTCGGATGTGAGCATAAGCAACACACCCAAACACCCTCAAGTAGTCATAGTTAGAAGGTTTTTCAGTCTACATTTCTTGAGGAGTCTTAAACCCTATAGCTGAAGAAGGACTCCTATTAATTAAATGAACTGCCGTTGTGGCAGCTTTAGTCCAAAAAGACTTAGGAAGTCCAGAGTTTGACAATAAGCATCTAACCCTTTCCAATATGGTCCTATTTATTCTCTCGACTAGATCATTCTATTGAGGGGTTTCCCTTATTGTTTTATGCCTAGCCATACTCTCCTTCTTACAGAATTGATTGAATTCACTTGAGAGATACTCAAGCTCATTATCAGTTCTTAATTTCTTAACTTTTATTCTTACTTGAGTTTCTATCAATTTCTTCCATTCCTTGAATTTCTCAAAAATGTCATTCTTATTTTTAAGAATGTACAGCCACACTTTTCTGGAATAGTCATCAATTATGGAGAGAAAATAACTTCCCCCTCCATGTGAGTTGATCCTAGTTGGACCCTAAAGGTCTGAGTGCACATAGTTCAGGGTTTGTTTTGTAGTGAGTGGCTATTTTAAAGCTTACTCTTTTTTGCTTTCCCAAAGATGCAATCCTCACAAAAAGGTAAATTTTTCAACTTTTTCTCACCAAGCAACCCTTGCTTATGAAGTTCTAAAAGTCCCTTGTGACCCACATGACCTAACCTTTTGTGCCATAGAACAACCCTATCCTCACCCTTCTCTAGGATAGAAGAAACCTCACCTACAATAGTTTTCCCAATGAGGGTATACAAGCCATTTTTAATGACTCATTTAATCACGATGAGTAAACTCTTAGAAACCCTCAAAAATCGAGATTCAGATTTAAAAGTGTACCCGGATTGGTCTAATACACCTAGTGAGATTAGGTTCCTTTTTAATTCAGATATGTATCTAATCTCAGTTAAGAGTCTTTCAATATCATCATGGAGCCTTAGTCTCACTGACCCTATACCTTGGATTTTACAAGACTTATTGTTGCTAAGCATTACAAACCACCCCTCTAAACTAGTGAAAGTTTCAAACCATGTTTTGTTAGGACACATGTGAAAAGATCATCCTGAATCAAGGATCCATTCTTTTCTTGAATTAACCTCGGCAACATTTAGAATTTCGGCACTCTCATACCCATCACTCACAACCGAGACATCCCCCTCCTCCTTAGACCTATTTTCTGTGTTAGGTCTCTTATTGATCAGGGCAATCTCTTTTGAAATGCCCCTCTTTATGACACAAGAAGCATTTTAATTATTTCCCTTTAGACTTAGACTTACCCCTCACATTGTTTTTACTATTCTTTCTCTTTTGACCTCTTTTTTCATCTCTCCCCCTCGCAATCAAGCCCTTCCCAGTTTCAGATTTTATTTCAGACATAGCTTGTAATTCTTTGAAGTGTAATACGGCCTGAACCTCATCTAAGGTCAGTGTTTCCCTCCCATACATCATTATCTCTTTCAAACTAGTATAAGAATTATCCAGAGAACTCAACAATAAAATTGCTTGATCTTCATCGTCAATTTTAATATTAATATTAGCCAAATCTAAAATAATTTTTTTTAAAAGCATCTAGATGGTCAAAAATCGATATACCTACGAACATCTTGAATGTGTAGAGTTTTGTTTTCTTGTAGAGTCGGTTGGCCAGAGATTTTGTCATGTAGAGGCTCTCTAATTTCAACCAAATTCCAACAGTGGTTTCTTCGTTGGCTACCTCCCTCAGAACTTTATCTTCAAGAGAAAGAATGAGTGTGCTGTGAGCATTCCTCAAGATTTCTTTCTTATCCTTCTCTTCAACGGATTTCATTTTCTTTTCTCCAAAAATAGCTTCTTGGAGACCCTGTTGAGTGAGAAGAGCTTTCATCTTGATCCTCCACAGCCCAAAATTATTTTTTCCATCAAACTTTTCGATATCGAACCTCGCAGTCCCCATTGAACCAAAGCTCTTGATACCACTTGTTATAATTTCAGCCCTCTCACAAACAAATACTCAAAAAATCAAATTAATGTAACTGGTTGTAATATGCAATTATTCTTCAATATTAGAAAACCAAATAACCAAGAAATTAAATGATTAACGTGATCCGTTTAGTTCTCTAATTTAAACACATTAGAAATTCGAAATCACAGTGTATACTCATGCAATAAAGAATAATAAAAGAAATACGCAATCAACACAACAAATTATGTGGTTCGACCCTAATGGTCTACATCCACGGTAGGAACAGTCTAGGAGTCTTTATTATTGAAGAATGCATAAAAAAACTTGAGTTTACAAATCACTTACAACTATTGATCACCGCACAAAATATGTATTGGCTTTCTCGTATTATTCTCTAACAAAACCACACCATAAAAACACACTTGATCATCTTCTCAAGTTTCAAATTGATTATGATAAAATTGCAACCTCAAGAAGAAAGGTAAAGTTACTTTTGATTTTCTATACGTTTTGATTCCCGTAGGCTCCTTTGTGTACAAAAGATATAATTATGAATTTGTCATTACTCACATATTACAAAATTGCCATTAACCTATTTACAAAAGTGCTGTTGAAAATACAACCATAATGACTTGACACATCTTCAACATAAACATAGGTTACATATTTATACATATTCATTGGGTATGAGCTACGTTGGCGTGTAAAATGTCCTATATAAAATTTTTGTATAGACCAAATATTTATCTTTCACTAAATGGATATAAAATAGAATTATATTACGTAAATTATGTATGATGTAAAAATATTTGAGTAGAATTATTTTATAAAGTATGGAATCAAACTCATCATATAATCTAATTTGGTAACATGGTAAACCATGACTTATCTAAAAAGCTAAAATAAATGATTTAGCACTTTTAAGACTCATAGAGAAATCCCATAAAGATATATAGCTTAAATGATAAGTTTTATTATTAAAAAGTTATTTATTGTTTGGTAACTATATGTCTAAACCACTTTAAAATATATTATATTTATTTAGAATATATATATAGAAATAGTTCCTCTTCTCGACGGGTAAGCCGTTTTCAGGATGTGAACGGCATCAAATAAAATTAGAACACGTCAGCAACCCTCATGTTAATTTCATGAACCTCATTATAGGGTAGCAAAATCAAATATAGGGAAAACATTTTCCCCCTCTGCACTCCCTCCCCGAGTCTCCATTACCCACCATGCTGCCAAAACATCCTCTCTACACTCCACACCATTGGACCTCCATAGCCTGTCCGTCACAACACATCTCAGGCCGTCGCAGCCAGCTGGAGATCTCCAGTCTCGCACCCTTCACCCAACGAACCTCTTCACCCACGAACCTCTCCAGCCCATCGCACCTATCCAGCCCGTCGCATCTATCCAGCCTTCGCAGCCCTACCGTCGCATGATGGTTTGTATTTTTAGATCATAGTTGTTTTTGTTTTACTTCCTCTTACTGGTATTTTTATGTTCTGCATTTAGATTGAAGTTAATGAGAGAAACTATGCCAAATTGGAGGTTTTTTTTTTATGCATTTAGATTGAGATTAATGAGAGAAACTGTATTTTTATATTCTGCAATTAGTTTTTTTTTTTTTTTTACTTCCTTTTTATGTTATGCATTTAGATTGAGATTAATGAGAGAAACTATTCTTGACTTCCTTCAATAATGAGAGACCATATATAAACAATGGCACACGATGGTAACGAGAGAAACTGTTATTGTCCATTTCCTCTTGTACTATGTGGTTAATGAGAGAACTGATAGGTTGTTAGTTATGTCTTGGCAGTGCAGATCAGTTTGACTAAGAAACCATATATTAATGTTTGAATTTTTTCTTTAATTTAAATGAGCAAAATAATTTTCATATTGTTTTCTCTTTAATTTTTTTTTATTTTCTCCAACAACAACAAAAATCCCATGATTGGAGTGACTTCTATCATTTAACTTGGGTCATTGTTTTATGTTTTAATGAAAGATTTTCTGTCAAGTTCGGATAGTGATGAAGTTGAGATAATGATAAGTAAAAATTGTCAAGAAGTTGAAGATGATAGTATTGAGGCAGAAATTGGAGTACAACAATATGATATGAATGTGCTACATGGGCCAAATGTTGAGATGGAGTGAATGTGGAAGAGAGAGTAGATGTCGGAGATGGAGTGAATAGGGGATATCGAGATGGAGTGGTGGAAGAGGAAGATCGAGTGAATGTGGAAGATGGAGATAATGTAGGAGATGAAGATAGAGTAAATATGATTTCTAGTTTGAGTAGGTGTCAGTTTGAGCCATTTGTTGGGTAGGAGTTCGATAAGGTAGAAGACGCCCAAGCATTTTACAAAGCGTATGCAAGACGAAAATGTTTTGCAATGAGAACTAACCATACTTGATTATCAAAAGAGGACAGAAAAGTAATTTTAGTAGAGTATGTTTGCTCAAGAGAGGGATTTCGGCGTGAAAGTCGGAAACAAAAAGAAAGATAAATTCCTGAAGTTGCTGAGACAAAAATTGGGTGTTAAGCAATAATGTGTATAAAAAGGAATAGTGAGAAGTGGAGAGTATTCAAGTTCATCGTTGAACACAACCATGAGTTACTTACACCAAGAAGGACTAGTTTGCTTCGTGGACATAGAGGTGTGACGTGTGTCCAAAAAAAAACTTATTCTCACTTTGAATGAGTCTGGTGTACCAACAAGGAAAATAATGTCAATGTTGAGTAAAGAATCGGGTGGTGATTTTAACATTGGATGTATTGGTAAGGAGGTCGAGAATTATTTGGAAAATAAAAGAAAGAAATTGTTTGATGAATGAAATTGTTTGAAGAATGAGATGCACAAAGGTTGTATGCGTACTTCCTTGATCGACAGCGTAAAGAACCTGGGTTTGTGTACTCAATGCAAGTTGATGAGAATGGATGTATAGGCGGTTATTTTTGGGCGGATGCAAGATCAAGGGCTGCATATATCAATACTTTTGGGATGTTGTCACTTTTGATGCGACGTACTTGATAATATTTATAAAATGTCATTTGTGTCATTTTCAGGAGTTAATCATCACCACCAAACTATAATATTTGGTTGTGCGTTGTTAGTTAATGAAATAGCTGAATCCTATGTGTGGTTATTGAGAACATGGCAAGAGGTGCTTGGGAGTGCCCCTTTAACCATAATCACTGATGATGACAAGGCGATGGCGAAGACCATTGGTGAGGTACTCCCAAATACAACTCATAAGTTGTGTTTATGGCATATTTTACAGAAATTTTCAGAACATCTGGCACATGTATATAACAAGTTTCCGGACTTTCAATACGAGTTCCGTCATTGTATCCATGAGACAATAACGACTGAAGAGTTTGAGCAGGAATGGAGTTCAGTACTAGTAAAATATGGTCTAATAGATAATGATTGGCTACAAAATCTTTACAACCGATTGACTAAGTGGGTTCCGGCCTACTTGCAAACCACATTTTGTGCCGGTATGTCAACAACTCAAAAGAGTGAAAGCATGAATAAATTTTTTAAAGATTATGTTCATTCGAGTAGGACGGTAAGTGACTTTGTGCATCAATATGAAAAAGTCTTAGATGCACGTTATTTCAAGGAGAAAGAGAATGACGTCTGAACAAAATCGACACAGGCAATCATGAAATCGTTATGGAAAATTGAAGTAGATGCGGCCTCAGTCCATACAAGGAAGTCTTTCATGATATTCCAAGATGAGCTATTTAATAACCAACGGTACAAATCAACCAAAGTTGACAAAGAGAGGGTGAAAATAAGATATATGGGGTCGCACCGAATGACAAAGATAAATCTACTTATTATGTGACCTTGGAGAGTGGAGAAGCGAAGGAAATATGTATATGTCATATGTTTGAGTTTATGAGGATTCTCTGTAGGCATATTTTATGTGTCCTTGGGAGAAAATCAAAATTAGATATGTTACCACATCATTATATTCTAGAGAGATGGAGCATTAATGCTAAGAGTCGGGCTCTTATTGACATACCAAACTCTGATGGAGTTATAATGACACAGGATGATCCAATCATGAGAAAAAGCAAGTTGATGATGCCATTCTACGATATTGCAGAACTTGGATCACAATCAATACATAAATGTAACCATCTCTCTCTTGCCTTAGACAATGTCCACAAGAATTTGCTCTTGATGGAAGAAATTGAGCATCAAGAAATTGCAGAAGCTGGAAACATGTCACTGAATGATTCACAAATGTTAAGATCACAAGTTGTATCAAATTTTACACAAATATTACAGGATCCTTCCCGAGTGCCAACGAAAGGCCGATCAAAATCGTTGAGAGCAAAAAACCCGAAAGAAACTCAAACCACGAAGAAAAGGCGTTGTAGCATTTGCAAGACTAATGGTCATGCTAAGAACAATTGTCCTTCAGTGAGGTTTGTTTACTATAGTTGAAATTTGTATTTTTCATTTTTTATCTTTTATAAATAATTGGTTATTTATTATCTTTTATATAGGAATCTTGGAAATACAATTGGAAACAAGACTCAAAGCTTGGATCCGTCGCTTCAAACAACTGCGGGTCATGCTAAGAATAACTCTCCTTCAATGAGGTTGGTTTAAAGTTAATAAATTTGTATTTTTCATATATGTGTTTTAATCACTACCATTATATTTTTTTTATGGTTTATTATCTTTTATGTAGGGATCTTGGAAATACAACTGAGAATATATCTTAAAGCTTGGATCCGTCGCTATCGCTTCAAACATGAGGTTAGTTCGTGTTTATGTTGGTGCTTCAAATGTGATGATGCTGTTTTTAAAATATTCTAGTAATGGTTGTAATTGTTTTTTTTTTATGTTACAGTTTATATCGTTGAAGTTTGAGGACTGCGGTGATGGCTCAATTAATGGACCATGTTAATATTATGTTCATGAATTAATGGAAATGTAATGGAGTTGTTATGGAAATGTTATGTTATGTTTATGTCATTTGTAATGGAGTTGTTATGTCTAAGAAAATGTAATGTTTAAGGAAATGTAATGGAGTTGTTATGTTTAAGGAAATGTAATTGAGTTGTTATGTTTATGTAGTTGTTATGTTTAAGGAAATGTAATTGAGTTGTTATGTTTATGTAGTTGTTATGTTTAAGGAAATGTAATGGAGTTGTTATGTTTATGGAAATGTAATGGAGTTGTTATGTCTATGTTATGGAAAGCCTTATGTTTATGGAAACGGAGTTCATACATTTTTCAGATTATACATTTCTTACATTTTAGAGTTTTCAAGTATTTCATTTTCAAATTCTGGCTTAATTACATATGTTCTTACATATTCAGATTCTACAAATCAAATACATTAGAACAAAATATCATTACATTCCAAAAGATAAGCATAATTACATTCCATAATTGAGCATCATTACATTTCTTAAAAAATAAGTACCATTACATTCCAAAAGTATCATTACATTTCAGATTCTGTAGAATTTTCAAATTGAGCAGCATTACATTTACACAATATAAATACCATTACATTCCAAAAGCTTCATTACATTGGCCGACATACAGAATTGTTTCTAGGATACAAAATGATTACAACCCAAATAACAGCAAAACAAAACCATGACAATCATAAACGTTTTTTATACTTCTTCTCCATAGTGTTAAATTTGGCTTGTTCAGTCATTACACATTCTTGGTTTATTATGTCGTTCCTTCTTTGAGCTAGCTCCAACGTCATCTTGCAACATGTGTTTAATTCAATTTCAAGATTAATCCATTGAAAAAATGCACATTGCTTGTTGATTTTATAATTTGGACAGTTGTAAAAGCGCCTGCCAAAACTAGTAGCCTTTCCTGAAATCCTTAGTTTCAATGGAATCCCAGAATAGCAAAATGGCCTCTGCATCCAAGAACTTGAACTGGCACTGCTGTCATCGTATTTTACCATTACTTGAATTTTCATGTTACTGCCAGAAGAACAGTACAACAAATCAAGTACACAATAAAACATGGAAGCAAAACAGACTCAGTATTATGCTAGTCAGATTCAGCAATAGATTAAAAAACTAACCAACGCAATAGATTTAGCAAAACTGAGAAGCAATGCAGATTCAGTATTATGCAGTGAGTAATAACCAAAATCCACAGATTCAGTTGCATGGCTTAGCTAGTCAAACAGAAATAAAGGATGCAAATTTTAACTAATAATGGTGGACATAGAAAATAAAAGAAAATCCATATACAAATGACTATTGGATTTAGATTCGGATTCAACAGGTTATTCTAAACTAGGACAGTCATTATACAAATCAGTTGCAAGACCAGATCATATGATGGTCTCCACAACCTACACAAGAGCACAAATCAATAGGTTTTTCATAAGAATAACATTATTCAACGTTAATACCGGTCCTATTGCAAACTACATGAAGATTCTTAACTCTAACTACTGCATCTATAGAGTTAATGAAGCCTGTTTGTTGGGAACCTAAACTTTGTAATTTATATTATACATATAGAAATCATAGTATCAGCTATAATTATGACTAACAGCTAACTAGACATAATGAGTAAGGTAATTGCCAGTCATTGAGAGGTGTGACTTGGGATCATGTCTGTTAAGCAATTTGCATATTATGACTCGTATGCCCAGGAATTATTCGCATTCTAGCTAATAATATCTTATATAATAAAGTTGTACAAAATCCTGTTTTACTAAGCTAACTAAGTAAATCAATGATCAAACATAATTGTTCTGCAAAATAAATGATTCACACGGCTTCAGCAAATATTCGTTCTTGAACACGAAAATGATTATGAAAAAAAGCCTCAATATTATACTTGGAGCAAACATTTTCATGGAAACATAAACAACTCACGAAAATCGGTGCGAAGCAATCCACGAAGATGGAGAAAATTGGTGCGAAGCAATCAACTAAACCCATGAAAATCAATTTTGGCGTTCGTTTTCCCACGAGAATCGGTGCTTTAGCAATCCACTAAACCCACAAAAATTCAATTCTGGCGTTCTGGGTTTTCCTCCGAATTACCTACAAACACAGAGGGAGAGAGGGAAAGAGGGGATGGGGCTAGGGCTAGGGCTAGGACTAGGGCTCGACGGGAGGGAAGGAGGGCGTGGTGTTGTGGCTGCACACGATAAAAGGATGGGTGCCTGTGGGTCGACGGGAGGGAAGGAGGGGCTAGGGTTCAGAGGGATTCGTCATGAGGGAGAGGGAGATACCCATTGAGAACAAAGAGGAAATGAGATACGGGGAAGAGGATTTAATTTCTCTCAATTTGCTGCACCGCGACCCACAATAGTTAAATGGAGTGCATATGTGTAAACATTTTATTGGATGCCGTTTTTGAAGGTAGACTGGCTAAGCCCTGTGAGAAGATATTCTCATATAGAAAAGACTTTCTTTATTCACTTTATAGCAAAGACTGAATATACAAAGGATAATCCTCTCTTGGCACACACATGTGCTACATTGTTTAAAGTATTCTCATCTCAAAGAATACTCTCCTCGTAGAGATCTAAAGCACTCTTGGCAAGCACACGTTCTACATATATTGTTTAAAGTTTAACAGACCAAGACTCCATCTGAGTGAGCAGTTGCTTGATATCTTTAATAATCATGCCTTGTTGAGCTCCATTGTTCTTCAGTACTATTGATTGCATCAACAATTGTCAAAACATCTACTTCCACAATTATCTCTAAATCCGATTCAGTACAAAGTAATGAAACCTTTAAAGTTGCAACAGCTTCTCCAAGGCATGCGTCCGGAAAAAATTATCTCTTTGACCTCAAAGCTGAAAGGATTTTGCCATCCCAATTTCGCACTATTACTCCTACAGAACCGCTTCTAAGCGGTCCGGCTGGTTTTCCTAGAGAAGCAGCCCACCTATTATAAGTTGCCACATCAGATATCACACAAAATAGAGAGTAGATACACCCACACACAATCACAAACCGCCCAGATCAACGCGGCTTACATATATGAGCTATTTGACGATGAAGTTATGCAGGAAAAGACTTGACATGAGCGCAATTGGAGAATTTTTCTAATATGACATCGATCTGAGCAACACCAAAGAAAAAGAAGATGGGAAAGGTAACCTGGAGTGGGGATGATTTTGTCATAAAAACCCCCCACAAACTTCTGAGGAAAATAATTAAAGTAAAAGCTCCTCACAAATTTATGAGATTTTGCAGTTCAGATCAAAGCCTTTTTGTACGAATTCTTCTGAGATTTTGGGCTTGACTCGGTTTCCTTCTCCTTTAAAATCATAACGACTTCCTTTTCATCTTTTGTGTTCTAAATCTGCTTCATTTTCTTCTTTGTGAACTTGCATTTACATCGGCTGTAAAAGGAAAAGATAATCGATGGGATTGATATCGGAAGGGGAAGAGAACGACCAAGTCTTGTTTCTACACTGGTGAAATTGGAAGATGAAGATAATTGATGGCATTTTCAAATCCCGTAGCAATACAATACACTTGTGATTTTCTCTTCTACATTTTAGCAAACACCTTGTATGCACATTGCGTTCTCCATTGTAGCAGGTCTTCTACATTTCCATCATCTTTTTCCTTGATACAAAACCAACCTTCATACCTCCAACAAAAACCCTAATACTTTAATCCATCAAAATAGAAACAGAGAAATTGAGAAATTTTCCAGAAGACCAGGCAGCTGGTGAGGGGGTTCGCCAGGGGGGTCACATTGGGGGGTTGGTCGGGGCCTTTCGTGCGAGAGGGGGCGAAGTGAATGACTGGAGATCATATGTTGTACAATTTCACAAAAAGTAATTTTTAATCATTTAAAATAATTCCATTTCCCCCCTCTCTCTCCCATTTCCCCCCTCTCTCTCTGCCCTCCCTACCATAGTGGTAATTTTTTAATCATTTAAAATAATTCCATCTAATCATTAGATCAATTTTCATAATTTTAAAATAAAAACATTTTTAGAAAAAGACTATCAATCCAAACATACTTTTTATAGATTCTACTGCATGTACATTATTATATAAGAAAATTATTTCAAAATATTTTTAACTTTTATTTTGGAAAATAAAATAAAAAAAATTATTTATCATTCTTACATCACACACTAATATTTAAAAAAAATCATGAACATATAGATAAAAATTGAATTTATTATTTTTACATTACACACTAACATATAATTTTTTTTAGTTTTTTATTTAAATAAAAATAATAATAAATAACATATTGGTACGTGGAATAAGAGAGATAAATAGAATTTTTCCGTATAGATATGTCTTCTGAAAGTTGTAACTTCGAAAGTGTTCGATATTCCATCGTCTCTACCTTATCTTTTTCTTGGGCCATTACTACCATCACGCTTATTTTTAAATCTGAAAAGTTATATGGATATAGTAT
This sequence comes from Pterocarya stenoptera, assembly GCA_003123785.1. Classification (NCBI taxonomy): domain Eukaryota; kingdom Viridiplantae; phylum Streptophyta; class Magnoliopsida; order Fagales; family Juglandaceae; genus Pterocarya; species Pterocarya stenoptera. The sequence continues at coordinate 17,600 of QEOT01009586.1, forward strand.
TAAACAATTTTAATTATTTATAATCTAAAAGGTCCATATATTGATGAGTCTAGCTAGCAGGTTAGCATCTCGTGGTGTGGATCGATGACACTCACCTAGGCAACCAGGACCACGACCAAGACTTTAGTCAAAGTTTTTGAAACTCTGAAAAGCAGCACATAACATTTTTCGTAATATACAAGAGATATTTTATAAAAAAGTGTTATGTATATCATTATAGTTCGAAAAAGTAATGTGTGTCGAGATCGACAAAGAAGAAGAAATAAAATAGTACCTTTTATTTATTTTTAATCGATTATTATGTAAATATTCATTAAATACATAAAAGTAACACAAGTAGAAAAGTTAATTTTATTGTTCCTCAATTATCAGTTTTCAAAAGAATAGTCGTTCACTTGGATAGTGAGATAAAATGGTTTTAGATAAGTTAAATAAAATATTATTAAAATATTATTTTTTAATATTATTATTGTTTTAAATTTTGAAAAAGTTGAATTGTTCATTGTATTTTGTGTAAAAATTTAAAAAAGTTATAATGATGAGATGAGATGGTTTTTGCAATATCTAAACAAGCAAAATTTTTGGGTTTGTGTCTTTTGTTCAAACTTTATTATACATCTAAAATAGATTTCACAATATTTAATAAGTCTTTAATATTGTTAAAATATTCACAATAATAAAATAAAAATGAAAAATTTAATATTTTAATATCAAATTGTATATATGAAAGTTTTAAAATATGAGTGCGTAGCTCTATCCTTTTATTAAATAATAATTATGAAATCTATTTTATATATTTATTTCTTCTTTTAATCTAGAATCTTCAAGAACTCAATAAAACTTTGCTCTAAAGTTAAAAAATGCAATTACTGATAAGCGTGACCATTTTCTTCACATATTGATGCACGTTTAAAAACTGGATGAATAAAAAGATTCCATTCTAAGATAAAGGTATAAATTACATCAAGATTTAGATGAAACCAACATTAAAAAAATAAAAAAACAATTAGTAGATTTATTTAAAACTAAGTTGTTTGAATATTATATATTAAAGCACTTTTAATCTCAAATAAGCTAAAAAGTGCTTAAACAATTTTTCAGATAATGCGGAATGTAACTCTAATTTTAAAAAGACTGTCAATGGACGAAAATATTCATACAAATTTAAGATAATTACAATTTTCAAATTTTCAAGGATATAGTCATAATCTTTAAAAATTCAAACAATCGTCATTTCTACCTTAGAAAATATTTTTTTAATTTGTTTTCAAACAAACGTAACGTGTTTGAAAATATGTTAAACATATGGTTACCAAATAGTAAATAACTTTTTGATAGTAGAATTTATTACTTGTTATAAAAAAAAAATGTGAACATAGTTATTTCCCAACACAATCCCAAACATGCACATAGTTATAATACCTAAAACTCCAAATTATATTTCCCACTGCAATTTCAAATATGCATTTAATAGTTTAAAAACTTAAAAAATAAAAAATAAAAACACGTTAATGACTACTCTCAAATTCAAATGCCACCGTTATTGCATTTGAAAAATAAAACGTTACAAAAATTCTATTATTAAAAACTACCAACACAATGTACTGATAAGACAAGCAAGCTGCTAGCTTCAATTAACAAGCTAGTCACATATGAAATTACGGCTATTAATTTTTTACACGATCTGCAAACCCGGCAATTAATAAAGTTAGAAATGGTTATAATCGGATTCATGTTAATTCAGATTGGCTCGAATTTGACTTAATTAATAATCAGGTCATGTAAGATTAACTCACGATTTACGGATTGACTTGAGACTTGATTAGCCCTAAAAAAATAAAGAGTTCTCGAGTCATAGGTCACTTGGGATCAAAACATTGCCGTCACTTTTTTTTTTCCCCCTTTACAAATTGAGTTTTAGATTGAAAAATATTACACTTAATTAAAAAAAAAATGATATTTACAGTCATAAAATACGCAAGCGTCGTGAAAATTTATATGAAAAAATTAATATTTAATAATAAATTTTACTCTTTTTAGAAAAAAAATGTACAATACTTACACAAGATATAACTGTATTCAACGTTTCTCAAAATAAAGAGACAGACGCGTGAGTTGATTCTACAATATTTATGGTTGTTGGGTAAATTCATGAGATATTAGGTATTTATAACTTTTTTTAATCTTTTATTTTCGATAGTAAAATTCTACAATTCAGTCAAAAACTTTTAAGGCACGAAGTCCTTGAAGGACCATCATGGCATCATCACCAATATGACTGACTCTATGAGCTATTAAAACTTGGACGCTACCCTACCGAGCGCTAAAGTCGGATATAGTTCCCCTGGATCCCTCTCTCTTTAACGCGGACGCACAAACACGTTGAGGGCATGTCGACACTGAAAGAGATCCTCACCCGGCGGCCCGTGGCCGCGACGATCCGTCTCACGGTCCCCGCCGGAGGGGCTCGCCCAGCACCACCGGTGGGACCTGCTCTGGGACAGTACCGGCTGAACCTGATGGCCTTCTGCAAGGACTTTAATGCCCGCACGCAAAAGTACAAGCCTGACACACCCATGGCCGTTACCATCACCGCTTTCAAGGACAACACCTTCGAGTTCATCGTGAAGTCCCCCTCTGTCACCTGGTACATCAAGAAGGCCGCTGGGGTCGAGTCCGGCAGCAGCCGGCCGGGCCACGAGGTCGCCTCCACCATAACTCTCCAGCATGTCTACGAGATTGCCAAGGTGAAACAGTCTGACCCTTATTGCCAGTACATGCCCTTGGAGTCCATTTGCAAGTCCATCATTGGGACCGCGAATACTATGGGGATTAAGGTTGTGAAGGAGTTGGATTAACAACATTCCAAATCCTGTTCTTTTTTATTTGGTTGTCAGCCCCTTTTCTCGTTCTTTTCAATTTTTCTAAAAGATGGGCTTAAAATTGTGGTGATGGACTTGTGGGGTGTTGTACTTGTCTTGAATTTGTTTTAGTTTGATCATTAGTGTCTTGCATAATTCCTTGGTGATAGGATATGGAAGTAGTTACTTGGAAATGATACTGGTGAGAAAATGAAAACCTTTGCAATATGTTCTTTATTCCTTAACCTTCATTTACTGACACATATTGATTAGTATTTGACAACGTTTACAGATCATATTGATTTTACTTCATTTTTGTTTTCCTTTGGAATAAATGTCTGTATTTCAGATGCATGTTTCGAGATTTTGTTCCATAAAATTTTGTGTTGCTTCTATAGGATAGAGTTGAGGAACTTGGATAGCCTATTCTATTGAACGAGCTGGAGAAATGTAATCAACCAGATCTTGCGAATTTAGGGTCAACTAGCTTCCCAAAATTAAGAGGAGTCAATGGGAGAAGTACTGAGCTGATGAATGCATCGCATGGTATTAGGAATTCACTATTTTATTTCTTGCATTATTGGAACTGCATGTTGGATATATGCAGATATCAGATTCAGTAGCAGTGCACGAGTGCGTAGTGAATATTGAACAACAACCCTGGTCCTGCATTTTCCTGTCTAGTTTACGATTTTCAATTTTTAAAGACTTGTGAATGCACTGCAATTTGAGCTTTTGGATTATTATAAGAGCTTGGCAGGCCATTTATGGGAGTGAAAGTAGCAAAATTGGGGAGCATGTCCAACAGTAACAGACCTGCTGTGCTTATATTAGCATTTTGTGCTCAGGTTTACTTAGAGATAAACCATTTTTCATCATGGTTTTTCTTTTTTCCTTTTTCTTGTGATAAGGAAATCATCATCATGGTTTTTCTGGATGAGGGATTTATAGCCATTTGTCTTTGGAAGCTTGTTTCCAAAAGTGTCTTAGATCTTGGGTTTAGAATCATGGGTTTCGTTGCTTGATTCAGCATTGAAACTCAACCATCCATCTCCTTGATTTACACCTTTACATATTATAGTATGTTAGAATGGGCACTTTTTTGTCTATATTGTCTTCTTAGATGGATTTCTATTCTTCTGTGGCTAGTTCTTAAATTGCTTGTCAAACACTTGGAAACCTTGGCTTCTAATAGTGGACAATTATTTTTTTATTTTTTTTGGTGCCATTATCTAGCAACCATGAATAGGGCTGGGCGGCAGGACACCCAGACCCAACTTGCCCGCCTGAACCGCCAGCTTGTTGAGCGGGTTTGGGTTTGACGTTAACGGGTTTGAATCAAAACGAGTTGACCTGTTAAGACGCGATTTATTAACAGGTCAATAACAGATCAACCCACTCAACACAAAATCAATCTGCTTTGACCCGTTTAGATTTTATTTCAAAATCAAAATTTTATTATTGTTAAATTGTAATATTAGTATTTTTTAGTATGTTTGTGTTTTTATTGTTTTTATTGTTGAGAGTATAATTTTAGACTTATACTTATCAAAAAAAAATTTTAGACTTATGCTCATATTTTTTACTGTATGGTTTGTAATATTGATTTTATTATATATTAAAATTTTAAAAATATTAATATATATATTTTAAGATATTGTACTTATTAAAAAAAATAGATTTTTTAAGATATTGTGGCTATTAATAAATATAGATTTTAACTTTATTGTGAAATTATATTAATTAGGTCAAATGAGTTATGCGTGTTAATTCAACTCATTTAGATGAAACAGGATTAAATGAGTCATGTTATGTTAATCTATTTCTAATTAATTATTAAACTAATCAAAACGGGTGACACTACACAATTTGTTACTAAATTAAATAGGTTGTGTTAGGATTTGAAAGTTTGACACATTTAGCTTAACGGGTCGGGTTCGGGTTGACCTATATAGTCCAATATTTATGACTTGATACAACATGAACACGACCTGAAAAGACAATTTGCCACCCTACTATTGAGCAACGGGCGGACAACTATTTGTTTTTTTTTTCAAAGCTGGCGAGCAGGTGGGATACTCACCTGCCTAATAATCACCCATCCTCCCACTATACATGTATATTCGAGAAGAATTCATCTTTGCATCAGCCTACACACCACACACCATAATTTTTTTTATTTTATTTTTATTTGTTTCTCTTATTAAATGTGTATTATATGAATAATGAATAAAAAAATATAAATGTTTCAAGAAGAGTAAAATTAAAAAAAAAAAATTGAAAAAAAAATTAAAAAAAAATAAAAAACACATTGGTGTGTGGTGTGTAGGCTTATGCATAGCAATGCTCAAAAAAAGAAACCCAATCTACCATTACACATTCACATTGTCGCCTATCTCTTCTCCTTTGTTCTTCCCTTTTATTCTTCTCTTGTTCTCTCAACTCCTCTTCACAAGCCTACCTCCTTTTCTTCTCTCTTCTTCTCCTCATGGATCTAGCTCCATTTCTTCTTCTCCTCCTCTCCTTCTTCTCAGTCTTCTCTATTTTCTTCTCCTTTTTCTTCTTGTTCTTGTTCTCTTCTTTTCCTCCTCATCACACTGCCGCCCATTTGCTAGATCCCACACCGTGTTGCACCTCCGTCATCTCCTCAGTTCATCAAAACGCAAGCAGTGATTCTCTAAATTCTTTTTGAAATTTCAATTTCTTCTTGTTTTCTTTGTCTTTATGCTGCCTATTTTTGGTAATTTAGCCATGGCAAATGGGAGGGTTTAATGACTGGGACTGATTTGGGGCTTGATTTTGTGGTGGTCCGATGCATGTTGAATGGCAGGGAAGTTGCGCCCCTTACCTATCTGCCTGTAGGATGGGGATAGAAAATTCCTCTGTGAGGTAGGGGAGGGGGCGGCGAGGGCAGCTATCAACATGTACAGGGCAGTTAATGGCCCTAACCATGAAGTCTATTCTTTAACCTTGAGTGTGGGCTTGTTTTTACTTCAGAACTAGCCTTAGAACACTGGTATTGGATTATCCAAATGCCAATATTTATAAATATTTGCATAATTTATCTTAAAATTGTCTGCATTGGATTAGCCAAATGTATAATATTATGACTTTGAGCTACAGTGATCTCCTCCACCGGTCATATTTGGATTAGCACTATAGACATACCAAATGAATATTTTATTAAAAAAAATTCCATCCAAACTCTAACTCCCCTCTCCCCTTTCCCTCGTATTCCTAAGCCTCCCTCTTCTTTCCGTTTCTCTCCAATTTCTACACAGTCCCCCATTTCTCTCACACTTCTCTCGAATTTATGTACTTCCATCTCTCAAAGAAGAAATCGACGCACATCTTGAACAGAAAATATGATAAAAATTCTTTCGATGTTTATAGTATTTTCTTTGAGTCCCTCTTCGGACATGATGCGGTGGCTACATGAGTTTTACACTCTTCATGAAATGGCGACATGTAAACCTCCATAATTTTTAAGAATAGACCTGATGCATAGGAGTCCATTATCAGCCTACTGTGTTTAATTTCTTTCTTCATTTTCAGTTCCTTTACTTGAGAAGCAAACCACATTTTCTCTACCCGTCGACTCTATTCTCACTCCACTGCAACAATCGTCAACCTTGGATTTCATGGCCATCACGAGCAACCGTCATCTTTGTTTATATTTTCTGCAAGCTTTTTCTTCCATTATGCTTAGTTGGTTTTTATTTTCTAATCATTTTTTGTAAGGTTTCATTGGGCATATTCCTCTTCAATATTCTTAGGCTAATTACATTTTATCCCTTCGAACTTTCACTCAATTCACAATGTACCTCAGAAACTACTAATTGCATCAAAGTAGACCCTCGAACTTTCAAAACTTCCTAATCCCCCTTCCATCTACTATTAGCGTTAAATCTAACGAAAATTCACTGTAAAGATGTAATTTTTATCTAATTTATTATCATTGACCATATCAATTAATAATAAATCATTAATCATTAACCATATATAAAATTATTTTATACCTAAGTTGCAAGCAGGTATGAATAATCTATGTACAAAATGAAATTATTTGATTCATTAACCATATATAAATTAATAAAAAAATATTTAATGATTTATGATTTATTATTAATTGATATCATATATTATTTTATATTTTATATAGTCAATGATAATAAATTAGATAAAAATTATATCTTTGCAGTGAATGTTATGCACATGAGCAGTACGTACAGTGAATTTTCGTTAGATTTAACGTTGCTGGCAGACGGAATGGGAGATTGGAAAGTTTTGAAAGTTTGAGAGTCCATTTTAATGCAATTAGTGGTTTCGGAGGCACATTGTGAATTGAGTGAAAGTTTGAGGGGACAAAGTGTAATTAACCCAATATTCTTCTTTTCATGTTTACATCTGTCTTCTTGGATTTCAATATTCCTCGTCAATTCTTTGCTAGGTGGTTTTCAGTGCAAACTTTTCCATAGTTTACGGTGAAGGTGGCTACGGCTTGGGGCTAGTTTTTGGAGGTGGTTGCCATGCATGGAGATGACCTCAATGGTTTGTTCTCTCTGTGAGGTGGTCTTGGTTTTGTTGACTTGGGTCTACTATAGAGTTGACATACGATGGTTTTACTAGTGGTGGATAGCCGTGCAGGGTGGAGCTTCACAGTGTGGGAGAGAGCGGTTAGGGTGCTCTGTTTTGGATTCTTAAAACAGATGTCGTATGTTTTGCTTGAATTGATGCAATTAGATGAAACAATTTAATTATAATTTGATTATTAATTAAGATATGAACTGCAAAATTGCAAAATATGATTTAAAAAATTAGGTAAAAAAAATAAAAAAATTAAAATAATAATATGTTTTTTTATTATTTTGGCTAATAGATGGATAATCCAATATGTGAATTAGTTTTGAATGGAATAGCCAAATGTAAAATTATGTCATATTATACAAATTTTACATTTGCATTTGCATAATCCAATGCTAATGCTCTTAGTTGAAAAGGCAAGATTGCAAGGCTACCAATACCTTCATATTAAATGGGCCACGTGGTTCATTCATCTTCCAATACCATTGATTAGTCACTTTTGGTTTAGATGTACTCTAATACCATTTATAAACAAAATCAAAAAGAAATTATATTTGCAGTTATAAAGTACCTAAGTGTCATACATTACTTTTAAAAAAGTGAGTAAAAATGAGATTCATATGAAAAAATTAATTTTTTAATAGTAGGCTTTACTATTTTTCAAAAGGAGTATGCGACGCTTGCACAACCCATGATTGTATCTACTATTTAATATTGAGTAATGCTACGTACAGTAGTGGAGTGTACATGTGCCGCATAATCATTTTGAGAAATAATGAGATTCACTATTAAAAAAATTAGTTTTTTTTTTTATAATAAATAATAAGAAATTTTATTGATATAAAGATGGGCATAGGCCTGGAACACCGGAAGTATACATGTGAAAACACCGCTTTAAGAACTAAAAACTGTTACAAGGAAATCATGGAAGCTGATACTATTAAAATCTAAAGCAATGGCCCACATAATAAAGTCTTCCATAAAAAACTCCTAAACTCTTCTACAGAGCATTCGTGATCCTCAAAATGTATATCATTTCTTTCACTCCAGATACACCAAAGAGTACAAATGAGAGCCATCTTATACGTAGCTGCAATATGTGCTATCCCTAAGATCCCTCTCCAACTTACAAGTAATTCAACAACCCTTCCAATCTTTGTCTATGCTAGCTCCATCCTACTAAAAAAATAATTCCATGTATCCCGGACAAACTCACAATGTAGGTGTAAATGGTCCATTGTTTCCTCATTGTTTTTACACATACAACACCAATCCATAATTACAAGACCATGCCTTCTTAAGTTATCAATGGTTAGAATCTTCCTAATGGCTGCTATTCAAATAATGAACGCAGCCTAGAGAGGTGCTTTAGTCCTCCATATGCTCTTCCACAGAAAGTTGGGTCAAGGTTGGGCTGTAAGTGTCTCATAAAAAGAACCTACCGAGAATTTTTCTTTCTTAGAAGGTCTCCAAACCAACTTGTCTTCAGCTGTAACAGCAGGAGGAATATTATGGAGCATGTTAAAAAACTCCACTAGCACACTCACCTCCCAGTCATGAGCCTCCCTAGTGAGATTGATGTTCCACTCTTGAGAATCATGTGTAGATCCCCTCAAGTCAACCACCATCGCTTCTTCTCCCATGCAAATCTTAAAATAGTGGGGTAAGTAACTTTAAGAGCCGTGTCTCCCACCTACACATCATGCCAAAAACTGATCTTCTAGCCATTCACCATGCACAGCCCAATATTACTAGAAAAACCCCTCATTCTTTTCTTATATGCTTCCATAACCACACACCATATTCCCCTTCCCTTTATTAGAGCACCAGCTAATATTTTGAATATCGTACCGGATGCCGTACCGGTGAAGGCACTGGAACGAAGTATTTCGATACCGGTACCGTTTTGTGTACTGTTTCGGGATAGTCGATATATGAATAAATTATATATATAAATGTATATATATAAATTAAATTTTAAAATAATAGTCTATATATGAATAAATTATATATAAATACATAGATATTTAAATTATAAATAGCCTAGTCTGAATTGGGGGTAAAAAAATGAACTTGAAGTTTGAAAAAATAAAAAAATTAAAATTAAAATTAAGGGCCTAAATATCGGCCGATACAGACCGGTACACAGGTCGATACAGGCCGAAATATCGGCCGGTATTTCGACTGGTACGAAACACATGGTGTACTTGCGGTACGAGATGAAAACACTGGCACCAACCCCCCTTGCACACCCATACTTCGCATGGATCACTCCTTTCCATAAGGTTTCCCTTTCATAGTTATAGCGTCACTACCATTTTCCTAATAGGGCCTTGTTAAAGACCCTCACATTGTGAACCTCCAAACCACCATATCTCAATGGTGTACACACCTTATCCCACCCAACTAGATAAAACTTAAACTCATCACCTAGACCACTCCACAGATAATCACGTTGAAGTTTCTCAATCTTAGAAGCAATGCTAGCTAGAAGGAGAAATAGAAACAAGAAATATGTGGGAATGTTAGATAAAGTACTCTTAATAAGTGTGATCCGCCCCCTTAGATAAATACGACCATTTTCACCTGGCCAGCCTAATCTATAATTTTTCCCCCACCTCCACCCAAATTGTGTTAGGCCTAGTTTGGGTAGCAAGAAATGTTGAAAAATGTTGTAAATAGTTGTGAATAGAGATTGGAGTAGGTTTATGGGTCCCATTGAGAGTATTTTGAATTGTTTGGATGTATGAAATATGTTAAGTTGTTGACTTTTGGAATGGTAGTTGAAAAAGGTATGGGTCCCATCAATATTATAGTGATAAATATTATAATGATTTTATAATAGTGATAAATATTATAGTGATTTTATAATAATGATAAATATTATAGTAATTTTATTATAGTGATTTTATAATAGTGATAAATATTATAGTAATTTTATTATAGTGATTTTATTATAGTGATTTTATAATAGTGATTTTATAATAGTGATAAATATTATAGTAATTTTTTTTTATAATAGTGATTTTATTATAGTGATAAATATATATATTTTTCTTTCCTTACTTTCTCTCTCTCTCATCTGGCCCAATTCTCCCCCACGCCTGAAAGTACCTTCAGCCCGGCGCCATCGTGCACCACCCAGCCTCACCGCCACCACCAATGACTCCCCTAGTCACCAACGATCTCCCCACGCGCAGCTTTCCCTCCCCTACGGTAACCCAACTGAAATGGGTGAAACCCATTTCTCTCCACTTGCGCCGCTATAAGTGGCCACTGCACCTCCACCACCTCACACCGGCTACCACCTCTCGCAGACCCAGTTACCACGAACCTCCCTCTCCCTCTCTGTCGCACACTGGCATTTGCGCTCACTTGACCTCGGCCGAAATGGGTGAAACACAGTGGCAGAGATGTTTGAAAACTACTCAGAAGTGTTCAACATTGTGTTTGGCATGTGGAGTCTCCTCATCAGTACGAAAATACTTGGAAAGTGTTGAAAGTGTTCGTTACCCATACACAGCCTTAGTTTTAAAAGATGCACCTAACGGGAGTCCAAGATACTTTATTGGCAATGAAGAGACCATGCACTCCAAGATGTTGGCCAACCCCATGTTTCTTACATCATCCATTGCAACCATCTCGTCTTGAAGAGATTTATCTTTAAACCGGATACCGCTTCAAAACAAAGTAGAATGGCTTTCAAAGATTGAATATGCCATGTATTATCCTCACAAAACAACAACGTATCGTCTACAAACAGAAGATGAGAAATAATAGTGGGTCCATGAAGATTCTCCACTGAGAATCTTGAAAAAAAAACCTCCTTCTACAGCAACCGACACTATTTTACTTAAAGCCTCCAACACAATGACAAATAAGAGGGGAGGTAATAGATCTCCTTATTGTAACACCTCGCGAGCTATTAAAGAAACCCACAGACTCACCATTTACCAAGATCGAGAAACGAGCTGTTGACACACAATGCCTCATCCATCCCCTTCATCTTTCTCCAAAACCACAACGACCCAACAAATAGAACAAAAAATTCTAATTGACATGATCATAGACCTTCTCCATGTCCAATTTACATAAAATACCTAGATCTCTCGACTTAAGCCGACTGTCCAAGCATTCGTTAGTTACAAGAATCAAATCCAATATTTGTCTACTTCCTACAAAAGTATTTTGAGACTTCAAAATAATCTTATCTATGACTGTGCTCATCTTGTTGGCCAAAACCTTTGAGAGTACTTGTAGACGCTGTCCACAAGACTAATAGGCCTGAAATCTTGCACCTCTCTTGCACTCGCCTTTTTAGGGACAAGTACAATAAAGGTAGCGTTTAAACTCTTCTTAAATTTACCAAGACTAAAGAATTCCTGGAAAACCAGCATTAAATCCTCTCTCACCACCTCCCAACAAGACTAAAAAAATGCCATAGTAAAACCATCCGGCCTTGGAGCTCTATCTTTGTTCATTTTTCTGATGACTTGGCGTACCTTTACTTCTTTAAATGGTCTTTCCAACCAAGCCATGCTAGTTTGATCAATGACCTCAAAAACTAAACTGTCGATTGTAGGCCTCCATGCATACAGTTCCTCCAACAATTGTTCAAAATGTCCAGCTATATAATCTTTAATTATTGCTTGATTTGAAGCCGAACCGCCTTCTATGTTCATGGACTCGATTGCATTAAACCTCATATGAGAGTTTGCAACACGGTGAAAAAAATTTGTACATTAATCCCTAGCCACAAAGCCCTTGACTTTTGCCTCCACGATATCGGATCAATCTTTCTAACTCTAAGACTACTTGCCCTTTGCGATCATCCTCCTCTTCCACACCCTCCAATCTTGAAGGAGGGACTTCTTTTGTAGTGCTACATTACCAAATACCTTTTCATTTCATGTCTTCAAATCCATCTTCAAAGCTTTCAATTTTCCTTCCAATACATTGCTCGAAGTACCCTGTAATTGGTATGAACTCCACCATTGCCTAACCAAATTCCACAAACTCCTCAGATTTTAACCACATGTTCTCAAACTTGAAGGGCCTTCTACCCTTCGAAATTCCCCTATAATCTAACACAAAAGGAAAATTATTCAAGCACAACCGAGGGAGTCTTTTCTGACATGAATCTGGAAATTGCATCTCCTATGAAGAAGATATGAGAAATATGTCCAGTCTTGACCAGGTGTGATTGTTAGACCAAGTATAATCACCTCCCATGAGACGTATGTCCATGAGTTCCGACTCAAAAATGAGATGTGAGAATTTCCCCATAATATGATTTAACCGTCCCTCTCCCGATCTTTCGCTTGGAAATCTTCTCACATTAAAATCTCCACCAATACACCATGAAACCTCCCACCACGCACACAAACCTGCAAGCTCATCCCAAAGCAACCGTCATTCACTCCAAGTTAGGACCATACACCCCAGCAAAGGCCCACACAAAACCATCTTCAAAAGCTTTAAACGAGCATCCCACTGAATATTCTCCCACAAACTCATCAATGTTCTCCACCACCCTTTTATCCCACATAACCAATATTCCACCCGACGCCCCATTAGAAAGTAAGTATGCCCAGCCTACATATTGGCAGCCCCATATACTCTGAATAGTTCTTCTTGTAATAAATTTCAATTTAGTTTCCTGCAAACAAATGATGCCCACCTTCCATTGTCTTAGCAACGATCTTATACGTAGGCATTTGTTAATCTCATTCAGCCTCCTAACATTCCAAATCAAGATTTTAGGCTTCATTTATCAACAATTCCAGCCATCCCTTTGTTACGCCCACGACTCGCACTCGTCTTCTTTCCATCAAAATTAAGAGACCAAGTTAGCCTCTTTAACTCCTTGTTTCTCTTTGTCCCTATTCCTCATGTTGATGTCCTGCCTATATGGCTATTAGGAGTGCCTTGAACTGTTTTTCATAACCTTCACAAGATATTCCCATCCAACTCTGAAGTTCCTCCACTTTTTTAAGAATCTAATCAGATGAAGTAATAGAAGGAATAATCCTTATTAGAGTAGGATCATCCCCTGAAAGCCCCTCTCCTTCTATTGAAATTCTGGGGGACTCATAAATGATTAAGGATCCTTCCCCTTCTACCTCCCCCTTTTCCTTCCCACGAGTCTCAACAGAAACGCCTCGTTTGACTCTCCATGTACCACCACCCTCCCCTCATCCTCAAGCATGGCCAACTGCAAAATCTGGGCCCTCTCCTCCTCCCCAAGTTCTGCAGGGGCCTCCCTCGCATCACATTGAGATAAAACGACAACATCTGAGGCCCCCATGTCAAGTTCTTCCATCGCTGCCATTGGAGAAGTACCGCTTACAGCTGTCAACTCAGTTTGTGAAGGTTGCTCAACCAGCGGCAGGTCTACACTCATCGTCGGAGCTACCTGGGTCGTCACCAGCGTTAGAGGCTCGTGGGTCTCTGTAGACGCCTGCCCACCCCTCGATGGGCCAGCCTCAGGCTGGCTACGTATCCTCCAGACCTGGCCTGGCTTCACAAGGCCAGACTTCTCCATGGGCTGAGGCCCAACACGTGGGCCAAGGGCCTTCTCCTTAACTTTAGGCCCATTCTGCTGGCCCTGGCCTTGACCCTGTTAGGCATTGAAGCCCAGACTCTTCACTGCACTAACACCTTGGCCCAGGCCTGAAATCACTTCACTAACACCTTTGCCCTCAGCGCACCGTATAAGTGAATTGACTTTTACAGTCATTTCCTTGAGCTGCTTCTTCAAATCACCCAGTATCTGCAACTGCATTTCCTTTTCTGGTTCGACCACGTCCTTGCCACCTCCCTTACTACTCTGATCACACGCCTTAAAAGAGGCTCCAACTGACCCAAGCATATTTGCCCCTCCTAGACTGACAGGTTCACAAGGTAGCTCCAAGACCATTGGTTTCTTCAATGTCTCCTTGTATGTCCTAACACCTGAAGAGACTCTCGTCATCACTGGTGGAGGTATATGAACATAATCTCCTTCTTTCACAGAGTCCTTCAATGCCTCCGCCAGCTTCCTCCAACCTAAGACACCCTTATTCTCTGGTATACAAAATTAGTTTTTTTTTTTTTCATGTGGATTACATATTTACTTATTTTTTAAAGGAATTACGCAACGGTTGCGCATTCCATAACTGCAAATATCATTTCTCTTTTATCTTGCTTTCAACCAAAAAAAAAGTTTGGTCCACATAAATATTACATAAAAATATTTATATGCGATAAGATTGTAGTTCTTTTTATTATAGAATAAATTTAACGAATAATATTTTATCAGTTGAAAAATTTTATTCATCGTTCATAAATCACATGCTTATTTTATTTCCTTGTTTTAACGTATGCGTGCAATAAAGATGATAAGCAGTATAGGCCGAATAGCTATTATCAATTAAGCAAAATCCTTGCGCAAGATTTGCGTGTTAAGCAAATATTTCTCTTTAACAAAATGACTAAAGAATCCCTCATCTCTCATACATGGAATTCGGACATTGGGTACAGCAGTTTGTGAACCAGCCGGGGAATTTGACTCATTTTTATTTTGCCCGTTCTTTAATTTAGTTTTACGAATTTGCCACCTTTGAATTTACTCAAAATATGGATAATTCGATCGAAATTATATTATTCTACGTTCTCCACCATCGATCGGTCTTATACCTTCCACTGCCGATCCCCTCATCTCCCATGAGAAGCTGAGCTCGTTTCATCACCCTCTTTTCTTCTCCCATGGCGAATACCGTTATTTCATCCCCATCCTTCATCGGCCCGTCCCTCCCGTCCCTCTCTCGCCATGGCCTCCACACCCTCCCTCACCGAGGTCGGCTCTTCTCCACCACCACCAGAGTCAAGCTCAGCTTTCATGACATCCCTCCCATCGATTCTGTCCACTCTCCGGTTGATTTATCTGCTCTCCTTAACAGGGCTGAAGGCCTGCTTTACACCCTCGCGGACGCCGCGGTCGCAGCAGACCCAGCCTCAAGCTCTGCTGAGGCCGCCGCGCAGAAAAATAACGGGTGGTTCGGGTTTATCTCCGATGCCATGGAAGCTGTTCTCAAGGTAAACATATATGAATTATTTGTTGGTAGTTGTTTAATTTTGCAAGAAAAGGTGAGCGAAATTATTAGATTTTTTTTTTCTGTTATAATTTGCAAAAGACATACGAAGTAAGTTTTGAATGAATTACTTGTTGACTCCTGTAGGTATTGAAGGATGGACTTAGTGCTGTGCACGTTCCATATGCGTATGGATTTGCAATTATATTGCTTACAGTTATTGTTAAAGTTGCCACATTTCCTTTGACAAAGCAACAGGTGAGTCTTTCACTGTAAATGCATCCGATTCCAGTGTGCCTGTACGGTTATTATTTGCTGGCCTCGGCCGTGTTGGTATTATTTGTTTGTGACATTCACTACTGTTTGTAGGTTGAATCAACACTAGCTATGCAAAACCTTCAACCAAAGATTAAAGCCATTCAACAAAGATATGCTGGTAATCAGGTGAGACGCTATCTCGGTTATATGTGATCGCACCAAACATTCAGTTTGAGCAAAAAGATTTCGTACTTATTAGTTTGTTTTGGCCCCAAAGTAGTAAATATTGTGCTTTCTGATATCTTTATCCCCTCTTTCTGTGTTTAGGAAAGAATACAACTTGAGACATCAAGGCTATATAAGCAAGCAGGGGTTAATCCTTTGGCAGGTGTTCTTTTCATAAATCTGTTAACGTTCCAATTAATACTCTCAAGTTCAGCCTGTTGATTCTTATTCCAATTATATGTTCATTTGGTCGTTGGTCTTTAGGCTGACAAAAGTTCAAAATTCTGATGTTGTCCATGGCAATATATTAATTGTCATGCACAGATGGCCTTAAAATACTAATCAGCTTATACACACACATGCATATATTAACATCTTATTGATTTTCGTGCAAAGGTTGTTTCCCCACTTTGGCTACTATACCAGTCTGGATAGGGCTATATCAAGCTCTTTCAAATGTGGCAAATGAGGTAATTAAGAGGTTAATATCTTAGTATCGTTTTGGTGATGTTATTAGACATAAATCTTATACCTTCACAAAAAGTTGGCCATTGCTAATTTTTGTAAAAATTGTATTTGAAGGGACTGTTGACAGAAGGTTTTTTTTGGATTCCCTCTTTGGGTGGCCCAACTTCAATTGCTGCTCGACAAAGTGGATCTGGTGTTTCTTGGCTTTTTCCATTTGTGGTAATTACACTTTACTTTCACATGGCTCGTGGAGCTAAAAATTGTATTGCAGTGTCTTTAATTATATTGCTAACATTCAATCTTTCATTGCAATTCTTAAGTTAAACTCCATTTTTATGGATGTTTTTATCTTAATAACTGATCATGGAAGTGTTAGCTTGAGCTCTCAATTTGGGGCTCATATCTGAAACATGTAGTGAAGCAGAGATTTTTGGTCAGTAGTCAGGCATCAGGATGCTTTTGGTATTGTGGCTTGATGCTTTTGGTATTGTGGCTTATTTCCCACACTGTCCTGTCTTCCCTGTCATCCTTAATCTCCTCTATTGTGTGCCTTGACCAAGACTTAGCAGCCAAAAGAAGAGAGATAGGTCATTTCTGAAGTTTGGAAGCTTAGGCTTGCGTTGGCAGTTTGACGTTTCTTCCTATTTTGTCTGCTTCCATCTTTAATTAGGTAGATGCATCTCATGGGTGGTAAGCATGTCCTAGGATATGAATGAGCTGTGTTCCACATCTATCTTTGAGGATCTACAGCATTAAGTCCATAGTTTACAAAGTGGGTTAGGGATACTGCCCTCATTTATCAGTTGTATTTTCTACTTGTATGGCACTCAATGCCC
>QEOT01009586.1:34913-61665 GCA_003123785.1 Pterocarya stenoptera
CATTTCTTTGTATCAGTCCCATCAGGATTATCTGCCTCCATATGCTTTTGTTGATAACTGCTTTGTTAAATAGGTAATCAAGAAGTTTTATTCATAAACCTTATATAAAAAAAAAAGTTTTATTCATAAAAGTAGGCAAAGCCCAAGTACACGGGGAGTATACATGAAAAGTACCTAACTAGGGTTTACCACCGAAAGTAGAAAATCATGGACATTAAGTCTGTTAACAACAATGGCCCCCGCTCATAAGAACAAAGTTTTAAAAAAGAAACTTTAAGCTCATCCATTGTTCTCTCATGGTCCTTGAAGCTTCTATCATTTCTCTTCCTCCAAAGACACCAACACATACATATAGGAACCATTTTCCAGATTGCTGCCACTTGTGAATTACCTCGAAGGCCTCTCTAGCTCGCAAGGAAATTGACAAGTCTAAGAGGCATGACCCATGATAATCCAATTCCCGCCAAAAAAGAAATCCCACATGGTCTTGGCCACCTCGCAAGGTAGAAGTAGATGATCTATTGATTCTCCGTTCTTCTTACATATGCAATACCAGTCCAGCACCATTACCCAACATTTCCTAAAATTATCTATGGTAAGAATCTTGTCCAAGGCTATTGTCCACAAACAAAACAAATCTGCTTTTGAATGAGCTTTTGTCTACCATATACTCTTCTATTGGAATGTGGTCATTCCCGAGCTCGTTAAAACATGATGAAACGATCTGACAGTGAATCTATCTTTCTTGGAGGGGCTCCAGTTCATCTTATCTATGGTACCCTCTGTCATGCTTACGTAATACAGTGCCACATAGAACTTTGTGATAGCCTCCAACTCCCAATCTTGGGCTGCCTAATGAAACCTACATTCCATTGAGGGGAGCCACTAGAAAAGACCACAAGGCCAGCTATCGCTGCATCCTTTGCTCGTGTGAGCTCAAAAATGGCAAGGACTGTGTCTTTGAGGCTTTGCTCATCACACCATTTGTCGTACCAAAATCTGACATGAGTACTGTCCCACCACAATATGTTCATGTCTCCGGAAGATCTCCCACCCTTTTCTAATGTATTTCCACAAGCTCACCCCATATGGGCTGCTTACCTCATTCGAGCACCATTCCTCCTTAGGGCTATAATCAAGCCGAGCCAAGCCTGTCTTTGGCTTGCCGAACTCCGCTCGACTCAAAATATTTGAGCCCAAGCTCGAGATTTTTATTTATTATTTGTTCAAGCTCGACTCGGTAAGCTAATTCCTAACTCGAACTTGAGCTCGTCCCAAAAATGAGCTCGAGCTCGGCTCGAATTATTTATTTTTTTCTTTTTTGAATAAAATTTAATAATTAATAAATTAGATAAATAAAAAATTAAAAAATCTAATATTGAATTTGTACGACTAACAAGTAGAACCTCTATTGAATTATTAGATTTTAAAAATTTATAAATAATTAATATCTAACTAGTTGATATTTATCCATAATAACAATTATTATATGCCTACAGAAATTATTAATACATACAAGTAATATGATAGCATATATCTATTTCATATATGGTTTCCACATACTAGTATATGAAATAATTAAATCTTATCAACTAATTATTGTACAGATTATAAAATATAGCTATGAAGTATATTCAATATATAAAGATGTAAGTAATTAATTATGTTACATATTATATATTTAATTATAAAAGTAATTCATATATTTATCAATATATGAATGAACATTAATTGAATTGAGCTAACGAGTCGACTCGGGTATAAACTAGCGGGCCTGAACTAGTCTTAGCCGAGTCTAGTCGAGTCGAGTTTTGTCGGGTATGTGTCATTTACTAATCGATCAAGTATCTATTTTCACTTTCACAAGTGAGTTCGATTCGAGTTTAACTGAGCGAGTACCGAGCGGGTTATCGAACAGACTGGTTCATTTACAACCCTAATCCTCCCTAAGCCTCCCCAAACTGTGAATCTATAATGGACTTACATAGAGAACCCCTTTCATGTTGGTACCGCCACAACCATTTACCCAGTAGAACTTGGTTGAATTTCATCAAATTACGAATTCCCAATCCACCTCTGGAAATTGGAGGACAGACAATTGACCAGTTTACCAAATGAAATTTGAACTCTTCTCCCAACCCACTCCACAAGAAGCCTCATTTTAACTTTTCAATACAATTGGCAACCTTTGTGGGGAGCAGGAACAAGGACAGAAAATAGGTGGGTAGGTTAGAAAGAGTACTTTTAATCAAAATGAGCCTACCACCTTTAGACAAATACAACCTTTTCCAAGGAACCAATCTACATTCCACCTTCTCAACCACTCTTTGTATAAATATCACTCTTTTGACACATGCAGAGTAGTTCGTATGTCCGACAAGAATATGAAATAGTATAAAACTTTGAGTTAGCCCTATGACCCTTTTATGATTTTGTTGCACCTACTGATTCTGCCACATAATTTTGTGATTTGATCTACTATGCTGAGAATTCTCAACACAATAACAAATATGTTTGCTCAGTCCAATAGGGTGTCTCTGACTCTTCTTTCTAGCATTAGTTATTTCATTTTAATTCAAATAAATAATTAATGCCAGAAAGAAGATTCTGACACTTAGATTAGCAGACTATCCAATTGATTATAAGAACACATGCACCCTATTGAACTAATAAAATATATTTATTATCATTGTGATTATTTTGGGTGTAGCCGAATGGTCAAAGGGTGGGCTTGGGATGAAAGTTAGACTCAAACATCCTGGGTTCAATTTTGAGTTCTTTTGTTATTGTCTGGTACATGGTATGTTGCTTGGCAGGTTCTTTGCGATTGCTCTCGTAACAACTAACATGTCATGAACTGATTGCATTAGATATTTTGTGCTACAAAGTTAAATCATAGGGTGATTGACCGATATATTTCCTTTTCCCCCTTTTTAAGCTTTATGCATGGACGTTATAAACTATGTATTCTGAACAAACTTGTTTGTTTGTTAATTCATAAATTTATTGTGTGATTGTTAGGTTTACAAACAATGTTCTCAGCACTGCTCAACAAGTATGGTTGCGCAAATTAGGTGGTGCAAAGCCTGTTGTAGCTGAGAATGCTGGTGGAATCATTACAGCGGGACGTGCAAAACGATCAGCTTCTCAGCCAGTACAGCCTGGCGAGAGGTCAGTTTTACATTACAGAATGCATACTAGCATCCTCAGCTTTTTCAAAGTTTTCTTACTGGCAAAATGGCAACCAACAGGTTTAGGCAGTTAAAAGAAGGAGAAAATAAGAAAAAGTTGAGCAAGGCCTTGCCTACTGAAGATGTTCAGAGTCTGGCTTCGACATCTGATTCTGAGGATGATCCAGATGAAGAGACTAAGGATAAGGTAAAACTCAACTTTTAGTTTCTTACTATCCATTCAGTTGGAGTATTGCTGCTGTTGTCCTCCCGAAGCATTTTATTATGCAACAATATCATGTTTTCTTTTTGTGAGTAACAGTTAATGCAAATAAAGAAGCAAAGATGAAAGAGCTCCGTATTCTGTTGTTATGATACTCATGCACATGAGCAGATAACCCTCCATCTTGATTGCAATTTTGATATTGTATGATGACTGCTACTTTTTTTAAAATTATAGTTTTATCCTTTAAAACAAAAAGAGCGTACTAGTTGAATGTTTAGGCTCATCAGTAAAATTTATTGGACCAACGAATGGAAGATGCAGAATTCATATGGCAGCATGATCATGAGCTGATAGTGTTGACATCCTGGTGGCAGTTGGTGGTTCCACTACCTCTAGTTTGTCATTTCAGCTATTGTTGTGAAGTTGACATTGATTGGTCTTTGGCTTAACACCAAGCAATAAAGAAAACAAGCTGTGTTGTATTTGTGTCTGGTGCCTGCATGCACGTGTATGGATTATCTTAATGGTGTTTGATAAAGGGAAGACCACAGATGAGGAGGAAGTTCTCCTGTCTCACCATCCTACAACCCCAGTGAGAGGAAGAATGGCATATTAGTATACATATTGCAAAGAGACGATGAAGTGAAAATCAGGCCCGGTGCCTTTATTTCAAGATTGAAGTTGATCCATATGTGAACATTGTCCTAAACAACTAAGGGCATGTATACTAAAAAACACTTTGCAACTGCTTTATTTTATATTTGGAATGGAGAATCAATATCAATCTTGACAGCTTCCAACTCAATTATGATCTGAAGTTGGGGTGCATAGTTTAACTTGTAAACAGCATTCTTACCTGTTTTTTTTTTTTTCTTAACACATGATTTTAGAACTAACATAGAGATTTTGACAGGGTGAGGAGGCTCTTGAAGAAGCATATGCTCCTAGCAGCGGTAAAGATGTACCAAATTATCCACGCCCAAGGCGGAGCAAGCGATCAAAGCGGAAGCGTGCTGTATAGAGAGACAATGTACTATATTTTGTAGTTTATGTTGAGTCCTGTATATCTCAGCAAATTGTATCTTGGTTAATATATAGTGGCCATTTTTTTTTATGTCGGCTCATTCATCTTAAGTCGATCTCCACGTTCCTAGTTATTTTAAGCAAGGTCTAGCCACCACGATTGTTATGCGTGTTTTGAGTAATTAATTACCTTTAGAAAATGGGGAGGCCCTAAAATTCTTACTATAAAATGAAGCGACGCAGCATTTCAAGCTCTGTATCAGAGCAATTCTCATTCTCGGAAGATCGTGTGAAGCAGCATGAGTTTATGTTGATGGAGTTCATATCGTAGAACAAAAATAGCAAAACTTACAAATTAGTGGTGAAAATAACCTTCATGGTGATTCTATGGAGACTGATTTTTCTGCATTTGGTCTCGAGATATTCATACGATCATCTCTCTCTCTCTCTCTCTAAAGAGGGTCTCTCTTAATTCATATTGGCCTTAGAGCTGGTCCTAATGTCTTTTTTCTTTTTCTTTTCGGGACAAGACAAAATTCCCTTTTGAGATGTGCAGAAATATACCCATTTTGCAAACAGGGGGGATCCGCTGATGTGGTAAAACATATGAACCTCTTGGGCCCCTTTATCTCTGTTACAAGGCATGAGAACCATAACATTGTTCTGTAAATAAATTTTATGCCTTGGTTTCTTTCCTTTTGAGCCTTCATATGCTGGATTTTAAATCATATGTTCGAAGATTTTACTGGGGATTCAGCTTATGGTGATTCTATGATAAACATGACCAATTGCTCTGAATAAAGGCTTCTATAAGACACCCCCAACTAATTTCCATTTTTATACAAGCACAACACCCCTAAAGACACAGCTTCTCAAGCTACATGGATATATCTGACCTTTTTTAGTCCTCGAAATGTGCTGTAAAACTAAAACTTCTAACTTCTACTAGCTTTTGCAGCACGTACAAGTGCATCCATCTATTTATGTCTGAACGGCGGGCGGTGATTCCCCACAGGGTTGGGGCCTGACGGAGTCTTATGAATCTTCTTTCCTTTAACCCTTTTTTGGTCATTGGACTGATCAATGAGTGCAGGGCATTTGCATTAACTTATTATCCATATAAATGAGAAGAATAATTGAACTTGGAAATAGAGTGCTTCTTGTTCTTACCCGACTAGGTGAGGCATCCCCATTGTGCGACCTTGAGCTTGGTTGCCCTTGTTTGAGCCTCAAATGAATTGTGTTCAGCATTCAGAAAAACAAAAAGGCAAGGTACATTAGTGCCTGTAACAACAAATGGTCTGCTGGCTTGTTTTCCTCTGTATTTCAGTGTTATCATATAAAGTAAAGAGCTTAATCTATCAGTAAAAGAGATGGATGCATACTGAGCAGGGGAAAATGGGGTACTGGCTTACCTGATTCGACAGGTTGGACACTCATGGTGAAGCAAGGGTATTGAAAAGCTGCAAGCAAGAGCCATGGCAAGATAAGATGGATTGGAGTGGGTCTTCTCATTTTTTCGCATGAGTTTGGTGCATGCTGCCTGTGGAAGCTTTTATTATTGTGTTTGAAGAAGAAGCATGAAGAAATCATAACAAGACTTGAAAAAACAAAATTGTGGGAATGTTTGTTAAAAAGTGCTTGGGAATCCTATGCCACTACAAGCTGATCTGATAAGATCAGGAATGGAGCTAGCTTTTCCTCATTGTGGATTGACTACTCTCAGGTATCATTGCATCCATGATAGATTTCTTTAAGTACTTGTTTTCATTTTATTGTGAGTGGCTTCAGCCATGCTGTCTGTATGGTATGTAGGGACCCGCCAATTTATTTTTAAATGATTGAGCTCCCTGATATTGTCATGTGTTTTGTTCCTATGAGGGTCTTATGGCTTGGATTCATGGTTCTCTCTTTCTTGTACTTTCCCTGATCTTGGACTCAGCCTGAGTTGCACATCCTAAACCCAAGAACTCATTCTTCACTCTATGTTTTATGAAAGCAGGATTTGATCTATTTTGTTAATTTATCCCGAGTTAAACTCACCCTGTTCCGAGTCCATGATGCTTTAGTTTCCTTTGGTCATTAGAAGGCTTCAAATGAAAAGGAGAGATTCTGTAGCAAAATGATTGGCAATGTTTATTGTATGATTGGCAAAATGTATAAAGTAGGTTGAGATGTGTTTAATTTTTTTATAGGAAATTGAAAAAGTAATGAGTTTCATTAATAATTGGTTTGAGATAAGCTGAGTTTGGTTCAACAACCACATATAGCCAGGATACACTAAATTTTGATTGCAAAGGCAAATCGTAAATTATACTTTCTTGTTTCTTCCTCTTCCTTCTTTTTTTTTTTTTTTTCCTTTTTTTTGGAAGGTGCTAGTAACTTGTTTGGCTTAGATTGATTTCCACCTACATTAATCACCAATCCACTAATGAGTTTAATATAAATTTTAACCCGAAGATTTTGGCTTTGGCAAGGATGAGACATTTAATAAGAAGACTACCACAAAGAAATCCCAAAAAGAGAAGAAATAAAATGAATGTTTGGTTGATAATCATTAAGATGGGAAATCACCCAAGTCATGATTAGGATCGTGCAATCCATGGCTTGATGTAGATGTGTCAATGCCCAGATGGGGCCATAGGCCAATACGCCGGGTAATAATGAAAAGAGGACTTTAAATTTTACTCTCAAATGTGAGCTTGTTTAGAACTTGCACGAATTAAGCGTTGGATCATGACATGGCCCATGGGTAGTAAATATCAAAGCCTACATGAAAAGGAGCCAATAAGCTTTTACCCAGCAGATCCAAGAATTTTGCTTATTGTGGCCCAAAAACATCATTCAAATGGGCCAGCCTTGACAACACAAAATTAGCTAACATCCCATCAAAACCTCATGGAAAAGAAATGAAAGAAGTAAGAGGAGGGATCTTGGCTTTATGCCTAAAAAACTAATAATAATATGGTTTTGTTAACTCTATTTTTTATATATTCAAATGTCTTTTACAAGCTGCCTATATATATACTGTTATACATTTATAGAAGAGAAAAAGGAAAGCAACATTCTGCAGAGGATTTGGTGCAACGTTCATAAATCTTGTTTAGGAAACATTGCGTCGTTGGTGAGCTATTTGGTTGGTGCTCTGCTTGTTTTGGAAAGTTGGTTCCGTTGAGTGATTTGCTTGGTCTTGGTTAGGAAACATGGTACTGTCGTTGGAGCCTCCTGGTTGACCAGATTTTATTTTATTATCAATATCCCCCCGCAAACTGAGCCGATCTATGAGGTTGAATTTGTTACATAAATGTGTAAGAGCAAATCGAGATAACGACTTGGTGAAAATGTCAGCCAATTGCATGGATGAAGAAACATGTTGAGTTTGAAGAAGTCCAAGAGCCACACATTCTCTGACATCGTGATAATCTATCTCAATATATTTACTAAGAGCATGGAACAATGGATTGCAAGTCAAATGAAGAGCACTAAGATTGTCACAAAATAGTGTTGGAGTCTTTTGAAGTGGCACCTTGAGATCATTGAGGAGAGAGGCAAGCCACATCAATTCAACACTAGTCTGAGCGATAGCACGATATTTTGCTTCAGTACTAGAACGTGATATAATATTTTGTTTTTTTGCACACCAAGAAATGCAATTGGTACCAATGAAAGTGCAAAAATCAGTGGTGGAGCATTGAGTCTCGATGCATCCAACCCAGTCAGCATTAGAGAAAGTAGTCAAATCTAGTGATGAGTTGGAATGAAGTTCAATGCCAAAGTTGGTTGTTCCTTAAATATAGTGGAGAATGCGCTTGACCATTTGATAGTGAGCCTCTGTTGGATTGTGCATGAAGTGCGAGAAAAAGTTCACACTTAGAAAAGGTTAAGTCAGGCCTGGTAAGCATGAGATACTGGAGAGCACCAACAATACTTCGATAGCGTGAGGGATTTGAGTATGAGGTGGCATTGGTAGAATCTTTTAATTTTTGAGTCATAGTAGTTGGCATAGGTTGACAATTCGTCATCTGGGCATGATCAAGAATATCTAAGGCATATTTTGTCTGAGACAACATTTAGTAGTACGAGTCACTTGAATGCCAAGAAAATAATGTAAGGGCCCTAAATATTTCATGTCAAATTCATGATGAAGAGTAGTAACAAAATCATTTAGCAACATGGGGTTAGAGCCAATGAGGATAATACCATCCACATATGGTAATAAAAAAAAATAGATCCATGAGATAAATGACAAGTAAATAAAGAGGGGTCAGAAGACTACACAAGAATCCAAATTCTAAAAGAATAGTACTAAATCGATCAAACTATGCCCGAGGAGCCTACTTGAGGCCATAGAGTGCTCGATTAAGTTTGTACACATGATCCGGAAGCTCTTGGTTAATAAATCCAAGAGATTGGTCCATAAAAACAGACTCAGTCAAGAAACTATGTAAGAAAACATTTTTGACATATAACTGACGAATATCGTAATTTCTAACTAAAGCCACAATAAGAATAGTACAGATTGTACCAAATTTAATGATAGGAGAAAAAATTTTAGAGTAGTCAATGCTATGAACCTGATGACAGCCTTTAGCCACTAATCGTGTTTTAAGAAGGTCCAAAGAGCCAATGGCTTTAAGCTTGGTACTACCAATGATATGCATCTCAGGGGTATGGGGAACAAGGGTCCAAGTATTGTTTTTGTGTAGAGCTTCTAATTCTTCATGCATGGCATGAGTCCAGCCTTCATGTTTTAATGTGGAACGAATACTTTTTAGGCTCTTGGGAAATAGGTATAACATCATGAAGTTTGGCATACTTTGGATTAGGTTTGTGAATACCGACGTTGGAAAGGTTGAGCATGTGATGATGGGGATTTAGATGATGAAGGTGACCAGTAGAAGGTGAAGAGTGGTGCACTGGTTCATTGATGAGAGTAGGACGATCAGAGGGTGAGGAGTCCATGGGTTCAATAAATGACAAGGGTTCAATGGATGACATGCGTTCAAGTGGTGCAATGGGGCTAGGATGTGTGTTATTGGGTGAGATGGCCATAGGAGCATGGGAAGGAGAAGTGGGAGAATAAATGGTAACACTTGGTGCTTGGAATGCAGGTGTAAACGTATCTATGATGGCCATGGGTAAAGTATGATTTAATGGTTAGGGATTGTTAGTGGGGATAAAGTGTGGATTGTGATTCATACGAGTGTCACTAGATATAGGTGTCACTACTTTAGAATGAGGAGAACTTTGAGGAAAATTGAGGTCCCGAAAAATGGAAATAGTATGCAGTTGTGTACGAGGGCAATGAAGGTTACCATGGTGTTTGAAAGGAAAAGACTCCTCATCAAAAAGAACATGCCGAGAGATATACATGTGTCTAGTGGGATGGGAAAAACATTTATAACCTTTGTGCTTATTGCTATATCCCATGAAGACACTTACTTTTATTAAGCCAAGAGATTGAAGAGTTTGGATGGTCTCAACTTGAGGATTTCCCAACTGTTGATGCCAAAGAGCATAGAAAAATGAGCTTCCAGAGAAGTGCCAAGGCTATAAAGATTACCCTGCTTGTGGCCTCTTAGTAAAATTTTGTTGGTGCTCCTGTCCTTTAGAGTAAATCCACGATAAAAAAAATAAAAAAACTCACAGTTAATAGAGTAATTAGTGGTTTAATTGCTCAATAGAAAGTAAATTTTTTTCAATTTTAGGAACTAATAAAAAATTATCTAATTTAAAAGATTCGGGAAGGTTACCAACATGGGTGTCACCAATGTGAGTAATTGGAAGCATGGTGTCATTCCCTACCATGATATGATCATGACTATGATAGGGACGTAAGTTTTGCAAAATACCTGAGTGGGCTATCATATGCGCCAAACCATCCATTCTTCATCAGCGCCATTAGATATAGTCAATGTGGCTAGAGCTTGAGGGATGTTAGTGTCTTGATATGCTTTGTCAAATCGGTGCCAACATCGACGAGCTGCATGTCCCTTTTTTCCACAAATTTGACAAGTTAAGATACGAGCACCACTTGAGTTTTGAGAAGGAGCACTAGAACCATTGGGGGGTTTTGTTTGTTGAGGATGAAAGCCCTTTCCTTGAGAGTTAAAATGGCGTGTCTAGGTACGAGAGTTGGGGCCTTGTGGTCTAGTGTTTCGTTTGGAACGGTGAGTCTTATTGGAATATAAGGCAACTTGAGTAGTTGTCTCGATATCATGTAGAGGAAACCTGGTTTCATAGCTTTGCAAAAGATGAATAAGTTCTGTATATGAGGGTATGGGTGGTTTGAGCATGGCTGTAGTAAGAAGTTCTCATTTGGGGCCAAGGCTATTAACGAGAGAGAAGTCTTTATTTTTGTCGTGGACAAGGGCACCAATGGTTGCTAAACTATCACAAATACTCTTTAAATTTTCTCAAATAATCATTGAGAGAAATGATGTTGGGAGTCTTACGCATATAGCATAATTGTTGCTGCAATTGGAATTGACACTCTTGGGAGGCTTGGGCATATGCTTCCTTAAGAGTTTGCCAGATTTGTGTCGTGGTGTCTAGCCCAATGACTAGACCTAAAGCTTCCTCTATCAAAGTACCGATGATCTATTCTCTGAGTAGTCTATTTGATTGTCTCCACTCGGTATACTCTAGATTGATTGGAGCTGTCCATCATTATTACCTTTATCCATGATAGAGGTAATGAAGCCCCCTACCCCGACTAGGCGGAGTAGGATGCACCAAATCTCACACTCCATCTAAAGCGGAAAGGAGGACACAACTCTTCGAACTAAGGTCCAAAGAGACGATGCTTTTGATTTTCTAGTTTTCTAAAAAACTAAAGACAGTGCAGAAAGTAAAAATACATGAGAAAATCGGATCGTATCTTGGGAAGAGCAGGATCCGCATTTTCAATCTTGGAGGAACCAAAAAATACACAAGCAGCGGCTATGATGGCGCGTGAGGGCCACACACCACCCTAGAGGTGTGGTAGACAGTCTAGTCTGAAGCAGTCGGTGGTCCTAAACCCATAATAGTCGCGCGTGGCGGCAGAAAAGCACTTTGAGTGGTAGCCCGTGGGTTATATGCACTCGTGACCCAAAACTTTGGGTCGCGCGTCTAGCTCACGCACCATTTCGTTCAGCGAATTTTTTCATGAGTTTGAAGAATCTGCGCCTTGGGAAGTCCATGGTGGGGTACGTGGTGGTTGCCAGATGCTGGAAAACAGTAGATCGGCCTTCCTCCATATTTAGCCTTGAAAAAACACTCAAAAATAAAAGAAAAAATTAGAAATAAGAGGGAAGAGGGAGGGAAAAGCTCCCCCCTGCTATTTTCATATCTTTGGGAGTTTTTTTAGAGAGAAGAGAGCTTCTCTCTAATAAGAGTTGGCTTCGCCGTTGCACAATATCGATCCAACCACAAGAGGGTTGCCGAATGCAGTGAGGCCCAAGTTTCTTTAATATGCTAATGTACACTAGGGGTGTAGAAAATCCGGGCAGGTAGAAAAATATTATACCCGCCCGGATTCAGTTACGGATCCGGTTTTTAAACCGGATATCTGTAACGGGGGTCTGTTTTAAAAGGTTTGTTAATATTTTTAAACGCACCGTTTTGTTACCACTGATCCTTTTAATTTGGTCTTCTACTCCTCTCTCTCATTTCACACTCGACCCTCGACACTCGACTCTATCTCTCTATCGATCAAGTTCTAACTTTTGAAAATTAGAAACCCTAGCCGTCACCGCGAGGACTGCCGTTCACCGTTTGCCCATCTCTCTCTCAACGTCGTTTGCCTACGGTATATTCTTCTCTCTCTCAACTTGAACTCTCCATTTGTATCCATCTGTGTAGCTCTGTTCCTTCTTGAAAAACACTACGAAAATCCATCTGTGTAGATTTGGATAGATTAGATCTGGGTTTTCATTTTTGTTTGAGTCCATATCCATTTGATTTGTGAGTCTTGGTTCCCATTCCAGATTTGAACGTTTTATGGGGTTTTTGAAATTTCAGAGTATAGATTTGGTTTAGATTAGATCTGTGTTTACTCTGTCAGTTTCTTTACGGTATGGTCATCTCTATTTCTCTACTCTGAAACTGTAAATGATGGGTGTTTTGGGATTTTTGTGTTTTAGAGTTTTATTGTATTATTGGGTGTTTTAGGGTTTGGTTATAAACGATGAAACCGAGTTATGAAAGAGAGAATAAGAGAATTTTTTTTTTTTGCCTACTTCAGATAATATATTGGCAAAGGCGAGTTGTTGTGCAATCTATAGATAAGATTGTTTAATTCTTCTCACAAGCAATTTGAGGTCCAAGCAAAGAACCATAGTGATATATTTATGTATGGCAGCCAATCTTCCTTCGTGAAGTTCTGTTGTTCACTGTGTATAAGAAGTTCAGGGATGAGTTTAGGCACCGAGAAAACCCCACGTGAAGTTTAGGGATGAAGTTTTGTTATCCTACACACTTCAGATTGTCTTTTTAATTAATTATTATTTGAATAATTGATTGGCAAAAAAAGTAGATATTGAATGTATGTTATGTTGGGGACTGGAGGACCCAATGTTTTCTTATGGATTCCTTAAGAGATTTTCACTTTTGCTTTTGCTTTTGCTTTGTTATTTTTGTTCTTAGAAAAGATGAAATGTACATGACTACATTGGTTCTGGTTTTTGTACAATTTTAGATCACAAAAACTATTAATAATTAGCATAACTCCTGCATAATTATTCAAGTTATGCAGTGCTTTTTGAATCTTCTGCACAATGAACTTGGGTCATTATGGTACGACAGATTTGTTTAATTGGCCAAGCTTGTTTGAGCTTTTATCTGTAATCTCACCCTCTTTCTCACTGATTATATTTGATGTCATTGTTGGTTTTGTTAAATCAACTTTTGCAAAAGCATATACATTATTTTGAGAGTGCTCCTAGAAGAAAGGAGAGACTTTTTCTTGGTGATAAAGACCCAAGAACTAAAGCTGAAAGATAGTAATTATTGCATTGTCTTTGTGAGGTTTTGTTTCAAGTTTTATTCTCTTATTCTTTTTGACTTATTGTTTCTAATCATTCTAATTTTCATTTTTCTGTTGTAATTGATGTTGTTGGCAGCTTATGGAGAGACAGTCCAGTATAAAATTTCTCCCCAATTCCAGATTCAAGATGTGAAGACTAATGCATTTTGTGATGTACTATTATTTCTTTTGTTCTTTGTAAATTTATGTTTTAGTTTAATTAGTTGTGATGTATTATTATTTCTTTTGTTCTTTCTAAATTTATGTTTTAATTTAATTAGTTGTGATGTATTAATAGTTCTTTTGTTCTTTGTAAATTTATGTTTTAGTTTAATTAGTTGTGATGTATTATTATTTCTTTTGTTCTTTGTAAATTTATATTTTGCATTGTGATGTAACAACAATAATGTTTATTTATTTTGTTCTTTAATTTATTTTTTTATATAAAAATATTTTAAAAAGTGTTTAAATTATTTTAAAAACAAAATCTGGGCAGTTTAAGCAAATTAGATTTTTATTTTTAAAAAAACAAGTGCTATAAAAACATTTCTTTTAAGTTTAGTGTTCTTTAAAAAAAAAAGGAAAAAAGTAATAACAACACGGATCATAATGAAAAATCCGGATTTATATTGAATAATCCAGATTGTGGTATACAACACAAAAAAAAAAAAAAAAAAAAAAAAAATCGGATTATAGTGAAAAATCCAGATATCCAGTTACAAACTGGATATCTGGATTAAATCCAATTATCCGCCCAGATTTTTTCCAGATTAATCCAGATGGATAACCGCCCGAATTTTACAATCCGGATCCAGATCCGGATACACACCCCTAATGTACACATCCTTCAGTTCTTGTAATTTCCATTCTGGCTTCCAGGTTCCAACAACAAGAGAAATCAAAAGAAATGCACCGCCTTCAAGTTTTTCGCTAATGAGCTAAATTATAGATCAGCCGCACACAATACACATCCCTACGTAGCAAGTTTTTTCTTTTAAACAAAACGTGAGTTTTATTACGTGTGAAAAGTTGAGTATGAGATGTATGTGTTGAGCAATCGACAGATGCAAAGAATTTTTCTTTGCTAATTTACTACGTGCACGTGCATGTTCCTTCCTCCCTAGAGTTCCAGTACTTCAATCTGGCCTGGGGGATGGCGTCTTAAAACTCACAACAAAATCTAATAAAAAAAATGCTTAGTAAGGATATATCCTGTTCAAGTTGTAAACCAGCGGTCAAAGATGGACCGACCCAAGAAAATCATATTTCGGACATGACTAACTAAATAGATTAGTATATAATTAAACAAGCATACATGCAACCGAGAAAGAAAATATTCCTTTTCAAAAAAAAAATTGTTTTTCGAGTTTTGTTTCCTTACTTTTACAGCGTATACAGACAACAGGGACCTCGGAGACGGTGCAGCTTATCCTCTTTTGCCAACGTGTTTGTCGCGACTGTCCGCCTCAAAAACAACGCTGCTTTTCCCTGGCGCATGCACCGCGTTTTCAAACGCCACCTGTTTGGACCATTTTCACTAATTTAAAGTACACAGGCTTAACATACCAATAAGTAGAAAATAATAGTCTTTTCTAAAAGGAAGAATGTTGTAGGGTTACTATCCCTGTGTGCCTTGCTAATTCTGACCACTACAGTTCGCGGCGATGAAAAACGAGAGAGGGCCGTAGGACAACTGCCCACAGAGAGAGACACAGCACTTCGTATACTGTATGCGAAGAACGCAAAACCTTTTGCAGATGAAAGTTTTTAAAATTACACCAATCATAAGGACAGTTTAGTCTTTCCAGTCTCATTAAGAACACAGTTTAAATTGCAATCAATTGGAGCTTGAAGCTAGCTCCTTCCTCATCTTGCCTATAAAACTCCAAGCAAACCATATGCTTTTCTCTCACGTCAAGAAAATGGCTTCTACCTCTCTGCGTTTTACCCTCTTTTTCACTGCCACATTTCTTATCCTGTGCATCTTCACCGAAGCCACACCTCACCACCCAGAGTTTATTTTAACCCTGGTCAACAACTGCCCTTTCACGGTCTGGCCTGCAATCCAGCCCAACTCCGGCCACGCCGTCCTAGAGCGTGGCGGCTTCACGCTCAACACCTTGACCCACCGCTCCTTTCCCGCCCCGGCCCAGCATTGGTCTGGCCGGATCTGGGCTCGCACTGGCTGCAGCTACAACCACGGCCACTTCTCGTGCGCCACCGGCGACTGCGGTGGTCAGCTCGAGTGCAACGGCCTAGGCGGCGCCTCCCCGGCCACGCTAGCTCAGTTCAGCCTCCACCACGGCCACACCGACCTTTCCTCCTACGCCGTGAGCCTCGTCGATGGCTTTAACGTCCCCATGACGGTGACCCCTCACGAGGGCAAGGGCCTGTGCCCCGTGGTCGGTTGTCGCGCCAACCTTCTCGCCACGTGTCCCGGCAGGTTGCAGCTCCGTTCGCCACCGGGTCACGGTCCGGTCGTGGCATGTAAGAGTGGGTGCGAGGCGTTTGGGACAGACGAGCTTTGCTGTAGGAACCACTACAACAGCCCGCAGACGTGTCGGGCATCGAGCTTCTCTGAGTTCTTCAAGCACGCATGTCCAGCCACGTTCACGTACGCACATGACAGCCCATCTCTCACGCACGAGTGCTCTTCGCCACGTGAGCTAAAGATCATCTTCTGCCACTAGACACCTAGATTATGCCATAGGGTTGTCTTGCTTGGAAAAATAAGTTCAGTTTGGTATCTTATTCTGTGTCTTTGACACTCTGCTGTGTGTTATGCTATATGCGGCGCGTCCATGGCCGCTTAGCTTTAAGATTGGAATGGAAGTATTGAACTTTTTCGGGTCTGTTTAATAGTTGTTAATGGGTAGAACTACGTATTTTCCGTTCTATTTTTGCATTTTTTGTTTATGACGTGAGGAAGTGAATGGTATAGACCTACTAATAGCTACGGCATGCTCCATTACGAAGAAAGTGAGTTCATTCATAGCCCACGAGAATGAGCATGCATATTCTGGACCAAAGTATGCTTAGGTGATGCAGCTATACAGCGTATTTACTTCACAATTTAAACGTAAATCTATTTCTGTGATTAAAATCTTTTTTAAATTATTAAATCAT
Source organism: Pterocarya stenoptera (assembly GCA_003123785.1). Classification (NCBI taxonomy): domain Eukaryota; kingdom Viridiplantae; phylum Streptophyta; class Magnoliopsida; order Fagales; family Juglandaceae; genus Pterocarya; species Pterocarya stenoptera. The sequence goes on from QEOT01009586.1 coordinate 51,466, forward strand.
TTTTATTATCCCTTTATTTGTAATCCCGAATTTTTATTTTTTAATTTTCTCGCGGCGGTACCATGATTTGGTGAAACATGTGTCGCGTCCAAGCAAGTATGTTACGTACTTGTTCAAACCAAAAAAACAAAAAAAAAAAAAAAATATGTTACGGACTTTCCATTAAGAACTCATTAGAGCCTTTTGTATTACATAAAAAAATATAAATTATTTAAAGAATTTTTTAAAAAAGATTTACATCGAAATCTGTAAAATATAATTAATTATAATAACCCGTGTTACATGATCCTGTAAAATATTTTTTATTATTGATATTTTATTTAGTCTTTTTTTTATCATGTAAATTGTTTTTATTATTAATCATTTAAATCACATTTTATTTTATTTTTTAAAATTATTTTGAAAATATTTTTAAATTAATTTTTTTATATTTTTATTTTATGTGTATAGGATTGAATTATTTTATATTATATATAAAAATAAATTGTAAATATAAAATATTATATGGATAGGATATTATAAATTTATCAATAGAAATGAAATATTTAAAAAGATATAAAATGATATTTAAATAATATAAAAAATATATAAATGAATATGATATATTGTAAAAATTAATATATATAAAATAAAATAAAAATGAGTTTTAATTATGTATTTTAAAAGATGGATAAAAAATCCAGGATTGCAATTGGATAAGACTGTTTGCCCGGTCACCATCACGAAAGATATTGGGGGAGTACAGGAACGAATCTCTGACGAAAATCTCGTGGGAGCAGGAAACATTTTTGACAGAGTTTTATTGTACACAAATGATGTTACAACTTTAAGAAAAAGTTAAAAAGTATTAATTATTTTTTTGATATATTTATATGAAAGTATTTCGATGCAGATTATAAATTTTATATTTTCGGGATACGAAAGCAGAATTTTGAAAACAAAAAAAATTATAGATTAGTTGAATAAAATATTATTATTATTTAAAATTTTAAAATTATTAATTATATTTTATATAAAAATTTTAAAAAATTATAATAATAAAATAAAATAAATAAAAATTGAGAATATTTCCACCGTAGCTCAAGGTCCCGTCTTTAAGATCGAAGACAAAAAATCCTTGTATTTGGAAGGTGCTTCAGACCAGTAAGCTATAATCCTATAAAAAACAACATTCCATTCAACTCAACATAAGAAAACACATTGAAAGAAAAATAAGCTAAATCACAGATAATCAAGTGAGCCCCTTTTCGCAAATGCACGAGCCCCTTTTCTGTTCTTCTTCCCTCTTCCACCAAAGTCCTCAATTCCAGAAATTTCCCTACCCAACTTGTGCGACGGAGATCGACCAAGAGCCGCAACGAAGCTCGACGGTGCGGTAGGCCGAACGCGACCTCGAGCGTGTTTCTCACGGTGCGGCAGGTCATCTCCTTTTCTTCTTCCTTATTCCACCGAAGCCGCATCCCCAGAAACCACCCCTTTGTCGAAGCTCAACCCATCGACGTGGCTGACGGTGGGAGTCGGTCCCCTTCAGAACCCCCCTTCATCGAAGCTCAACCCCCTTTACACCGACGATAACCATTTATGGGTGAGTAGACTCATGTAAACTAGTGGTGAGTAGACTCATGTAACCAGTTCTTGTTTCAAATTCCTCAACCAAACCTCTGCTCACGATGATCTTGGGGATCAAAATGTTGTTTATTGGTCTGTTGGCAAATTGATTGTGGTTGTTTATTGGTTGCATTTTATGGTGTAATTTTTACATGTGTGATAAAAGTGAGAAAGTTCTTGGAGTTCTAAGATGAAGAAGCTTACTGTAATTTGTATTGTTGGCAAATTGATTGTGTTTGCTGGAAGAGAGGGGCACCAACACGATTCGTGAGAGTTCTTTCAGGTTGAGATTCGACAAAGGGGGGTGCGAGGGGAGTTCCTTCGGGTTGAAATCACGCAGAAGAAAAATTGTCATTTTCTTATGTTTGTTGGTTTAGCTAGAACAATAGTATTGGCTTCGTTAAATTCATCTTTAAAAGTTTATAAAAAGTACATATTTTTAATAAGAAAAATGTTATTTTGCCCACTCATTTTGTCTGCTCATATTGATACCTTTTGTATTTTAATTTTTTTTTACTTAATAGTTAAGGAAGTGACTATTAATGTATTGATTTTTTTTTTAAATATTTTAAAATGATAAGAAAATGTGTATAAAAAAATTGAAAAAAAAATGTTGAATTTGGCCTAGCAGTCAGATTGAGTGGACTACTCTGGGTGACAGAGTAGGCTAACTCTTTTTACAAATCTAAAGCCTCTCTAACCATAACCTCATATTAGTTAAAATAATAATATAATAATATTTTTTTAATAATAATATTTTATTTTATTTTTTATATTTTGCAATTACACTAATTATATGTTAATTAATAATAATATTTCTTCTTTCAACATATTTCAAAACTAAACACAAAAATGAAAATGAAAGGTCGTTCGAGAAACTGAAAATCTTGGGAAATGAAAACTGAAAAGCAAAGCAGGTGGAGTAATTTTTACAATAAAATATTATTTTTGAAAATGAATAATACATCTTCAAATTGTACTTAAAATAATTGTAGCTCATAAATCAAACTTTTACTTTTTAAAAAAGTCAATACAGATCATTTTATCTACATTTCTTTAAATTTTAAAGATGCATTGGCTTCTGATGAATGCCAGTACTCTTAAGAAAGGGAATCCCTTAGCGCACATACAAGATTCGTCTCACTCTTTTCGCGGCAAGAGAGTTAGGCTACGTTTAGATGTTGAGTTAAACTCAGTTGAGTTAAATTCTTTATGAATAGTAGTGAGTTGAGTAGGAATGGAGTTATGTGGGATTCATCTAAACTGAGTTTAATGTGTGTTTAAATGTTAAGATGAATTTAATATTTTTTTATAAGAAATTGAAAAATGTTACGGGTCACATGTATATGTTTTAAGTTGAAAAAGGTTGTGGGTCCCACATGTAAGAAAGTTTTGAGTTGAGATGAGTTTAGTAATTTGAGAATTGAGTATTTAGATGTTAAACTCAGCTTGAAATTAGACTGAATTCAACTGAGTTCAGTATCCAAATGGAGCCTAAATAGTGTAAAGTGACAAAACTACACTGCTTTGATTTCTAAATACTGTAAAGTGACAAAACTACACTGCTTTGGTTTCAAAAGGCAATTAACATCTATGCCCTGTATGTATGTGCGAGGTGCAGTACAAACTATAGAGCACCTATTGATTACATGCCAGTTCACTAGAGTATTTATATAGGGAATTACCATGGCCTATAAACACTTCAAAGTTTCAGCAGATGCCAATCATAAGCTAGATGAATTGCATCATACAGCCCAAGCAAGAACCTTTTTTTTTCTTTTTTCTTTTTTTTTTTTTATGAAAATTATGTTTTCATTACTCCTTAGAAGAAGGAAGAAATACAAGGAGGAAAGTCCTGATCAATCAAATCATCATTAACCCTAAGGCATTTTAGTTAAAGCATGAGCTACATTGTTGGTACCTCTTGGAAGATACTGGATAAACCAGTTATCCACCATTGAAAGGATTTCCTTATATCATTAATTATCATTCTTGTATTGTTCCACCTCTCTTTAGATGCCTTAATTGCATTAACAACTTGCAATGAATCTCCTCCGATATGATATGCTTTAACTCCAGTTTCGAGCAAAGAGTAGCAGCTTGTAAAGCACTGATGGATTCTGCAAGAAAAATATTTGGGTATAGTAATCTTCGCATTTTAAGAGTAGCCACCACCCTGCCTTCCTAGTTACGAACAACAACTCCAATGCCAATCGTACATTTTGCCTTGTCAAGAGTTGTATCCCGGTTGACTTTCATAAAACTTTCTGGAAGGGATTACCAAGATTGGTTAGCGTGGGGGGTATTAGCATTCCTGGTAACGCTTGCTCTATCCAGCTGCTTATAGTCTTTCAATAGCTTGACTTTTTTTGTTCACTAAAGTGCCTGAATGCAAAAACGATTCTTCAAATACAAAAGAATTTCTCATCTTCCATATTTTATGAGCCACTGTTGCAAATTCTTCAACTTCATCATCACTCAAGAAAAAAAAAAAAAGATTTTTTTTACCATTCCCATTAATGAGTCATTTTCTAGCTTGCACTTTTGTCTTTTCCTTGAGCAAAATTCTCGTACATCTTGTGCTGAATAACAACTCCAAATGACATGCTCCACACTTACTTCATCGTTAAGACATAGTGGATAGTTTGGATTATCAACCACTTGCTTTTTGAACAGATTTAGTTTGGTTGGAAGAGATTCATGACTTGCTCTCCACAAAATAGGCTTTGACCTTTGGGGATCAAAACAATGAAGGTGTCATTTAAATCTTCTGACCAACTTCTTGAATTAAGAACTTCCAAAGTAGCTTCACAGACACTATGGCCCACTGTTCTTTAATGATCTTGGTAGAAACCGGCAGGGAATCCATCAAGTCCAGGTGAACTCAGTGCATTCATCTCAAAAATAGCTTTTTCAACCTCCTACATTATAAAAAACTTAGTGAGACTGGAATTCATTTCACAGGTTACTCTTGGTTGTACTAAGGACAAGGCTTCTTCAGTTACATCTATGAATGTGGATGAAAACAATCTGCAAAAAACTTTTGGAAAATCTCACTGATTTCCTCCTTCGTGGTAGAAAAACTACCCACTCCATTCGAAATCATGGTGATTTTGTTGACCTTCTTTCTTTGGTTTGCACACATGTGATAAAATTTTATGTTCCTATCCCCCTCTTGTAACCACCTCTATTTTGTCGTCTGCTTCCACCTCATGTCCTCTTCCTCCAGCAACACCCCTACTTCCTTTTTCAATTCTTTGATAAGACCTTGAGAGCAGCCATTTTGTGCAACTCTGCAAATGTTTAAGCTGCTCCATTTTTTTTTATTAACCCCTTTTGCTTTCCTAGTACTGTTTTGCTCTATGATCCTTAGTGGCGCTTACATATGTTCAAACCCTTGATGGTGACTTCAAGTTTACTATAATAATCATAGATGGGTTCCCATGCATTTTTAATCACCTATTGACAATCCTCCCTCTAGGACCGGCTGACTTCATATCTGAACAGCTTCCTTTTTGTCTTATGTCCCCAGTCTGGTTACAGCAATTTATTAATATAGGGCTATGGTGTGAGCTTTGATCAGCAAGAACATTCACCACAATACTGTTTGAAAAAAGAGAGTGCCATCCATTATTTCCCAACACTCTGTCCAATCTTTCTTTTGTGAAATTGTTGCCTTCTCTATTGTTACACCATGTGAATTTTGCACTATGATAACCCATGTCACTCAGTCTACAATCTTCAGTAGTTTCTCTTAACCTCTCCATCTGGCTATATGGTCTTTCTGCCTCCCTTCCCCCATACTTTTCACCTATCTCAACAATTTCATTAAAGTCCCCATTGGATAACCACGGTACGTGCACATCTTGTTTGAGCAACTTGAGTAAGCTCCACCCTTCATCTCTTCTTGCTGTCACATGATGTCCTTAAAACCCTGTTAAGAACCAGTTTTGATCCTCAACCGTATCTGTTATCTCCAAAGTAATCTGTCTTTGAGAGAGAGAATTTAGAGCAACTGCAATGCCCCTGTTTCACAAAAATGCAATTCCACCACTCCAACCCTTACTGTCAACCACAAAACTAAAATCAAACCCCGCTTTATTACAAATCTTCTCTACCTTTTTCTCCATTACACCTAGTCTCAATAAGAAAGACCAATGTAGATATAGAAAAAGAGAGAGACTTCACTCTTTGTGCAGCCATAATCATGGATACTATATGGTTTGGTCAAAACCAAAAAATCCATCAAGACATTAGTCCAGGTGTTATGCATATGATCACTAGAGTAAAACACACAATAGAAGAATTGTGTGGAGCACAGAAAGCTGAAGATATGGAAAAAGGATCTAGTTGGACCCCCTACAACGGACAAATGGAAAATCAACTATGATGCTACTATGAGAACAAAATACTTAGTCATTGCTGCAATATCAAGGAACTCATCAAGGATTATCCATCATGGTTGGACATAAAAGATTCCTGCCACATCGCTCTTTGAAGCATAAGGTAAAGCAACGATTCTAGCATGCCTACTTGCAGAAAAAACATGCATTGACCAAGTACAAATTGAAGGTGACTCACTGGAAGTCTTTAAAGCCATCAATAAAGAGCCAAATTTATGGGGATTAAGAGGTTGGGTTGATGATGTAAATGAATACCTACCTATAAAAATGGATTGAAAGTTTATGTAGATTTCCAGAGCTGCTAATCGACAAGCACATATAATTGCTAAGTGGGCTGTGGATACCAATACTATAGGCTTGTATAAGGGAAATTGTATCCTTGAATCTTGTAAAATGGGCAGAAGTGTTTGATTTTCAAGAGTTAGTGAGGTATTTTTAGGTATTCTGTGAATAGTAATGAAAAAATAATAATAAAATATTAAATAGTATTGAGGTATTATGAGAAAGTACCCAAATTAGTGATCTTGTAATATGGTTCTATTAATGATTGTCTTTTTTTCAGCAAAAAAAAAAAAGAAAAGAAAGAGAGGCAATTAATAGCAAAATAAAAAGAAATGGAGAATTCAAGATGAACACTCACATCAGTCCAATGGATTTAAGCCAGTTACCGAATCCGGCCCAAAGGTCACAGACCAGTGGTGTAAGGCTGAGTCAAAAGTTTCCTCTTATAGACTAGACAGCTTCACTCGCATCAATCCTTTAGACCCAGCTACAGGCCCATAAATTATCTTAGCATATTTACTGCTACCAAAACAATAAATAAAGAAGATTATATTATAAAATCGACATATTTTTAATATGTTTTCAATTTTAATTAATTAAAAAATATATACTTTTAATTTTTTTTATAAAAATCAAATCTTAACAGTGTTCAATTGATATTAATATAAGAAGCTCTACTGGTGTTCTGCCCGTGGCTTCAGGAGGGTGAATTTGGCATATGCCTCCGGATGCAAGTAGAAAAACTCAAAATTAAAATCTCAGCCTTCGTTTTAAAGGATCTCCTACTTTTTATGTTTCTATTTCCAAAATTTGGAACTGATATAACAGTAAGAGATTAATTAACCAAATGTAGACCTTTACATGTTTAATAATTATAACATAGCCTTAACAATTAAGCACAAACATTATGTCTCGTTTGTTTTCGCAGATGAGATGAGATTAATTGAGATAAAAGTAGAAAGTTTGAATAAAATATTTTTAGAATATATATTTTTTTAAATCTTTTTATTTTGAAATTTAAAAAAATTGAATTGTTTATCTTATTTTATGTAAAAATTTAATAAAATTGTAACGATTAGATGAGATAATTTTATAGAGTACAAGGGTGCTTGAAAATATTTGCTTTTTAATTTAGAAAATAAGAAAACAAAAAATTGCATTGTGGATAACTCTCAGTATTTATATGGAGTGTGTTGGTATAGTGTCTTGCTCAATATGTTTTGTCATGTTTTGTTAGAATTGACAATAAAAAGAATCTAATTAATAGGATACTAAATTTTTATTTATTTGTTAATATTTATTCAATACCACTCTAGCTTTTGGAACTTTGAAAGGTAAAAACATGCGCTGGCAGCTGGAATTTATTCTACTGATTGGGATTGCTCGCTTAGAAGTTTTGTCTAAATTGAATCTAAAGTGGGAGAATATATGTGGCATGTTTGTATATGTGATTCTTGGTGTGAAAGGGTTGGTAAAATCTATTTGTTGAATAATTAGGTTGAGATAAAAAAATAGTTGAAAAATAATAATTTTAAATAAAAATAAAATTTTTAATTGAATATAAAGTGTATTTGCAAAATCTAAAAAAAAAAAAAAAATTTATCATATTATATTATTATTTTGACTTTAAAATAATTAGATCAATTTAGATTCATCTGACTAAAAGTTAATGTTATGGTCAAAAATTGAGATTCAAGCTAAAATTCTAGCCATTGTCAATGGTATTAGGTGGTCCAAATTGAGTACAAAGGTGGCTATAGTAGCAATCGCCCAACGAAGGCCATTCCTTGTCGGTGGTCCTTTTTTATTTTATTTATTTATTATTTTTATATTTTGGAGACATATTTCCAATACCTAACTTGAGATTCAATTTTAAAAATAAATAATAGTTTTTCTAAAGTAAAATAAAGAATTTTCCCTCGAAAAGAAAAAGAGTTGGCCTACAGCGAGGTTCGAGAACCTTTTCTTTTCTGTATATTCGTTACCATGACGGTACCCCAAAAAAAAAAAAAAAAAAAATTCGTTATCATGAAAGCCAATCAAATCGAATCTAATAGATGAAATTTCATATGCATATTCATATAAACTAGAATCTATAAAGTATTTCTGTTGAATGTAAAGATTATGGGGGCATTTGGGGGCTGAATCTAATTGCAGTCCTAAAGTCACATTTGTTGTATCATAATGAAATTAATATTTATTGCAGACATTACATGCTATAGTGTCATGTTCATCGAGGGTTCGTGCACCAACTATTATTAATTAAATAGAGAAATAATATTAGTAATTTTAGGCTATGCAAATCCTGCACAATTCATTTGAAAAAAATAATTCAATATGAAATCTATATAAAAAAATTATTTTTTTTAAAGATAGACTCAACTTTTTTTCAAAAAAAAATATACGAGACTTACACATCTTAAAATTATATTTAACATTGCTCAATCAAATATTATTACTAACATATTTGTATTCTATTGAAAGGTTAGTCAATTACATCATTTAAATTGCTGAAGGGATTAATACCAAAATAATAATTTTGCTTACGACGATAAAGATTATTTAGATCTTGATTATTTCATACATATTACTTTATTACTATTTTGTTTTGGTATGAACTATTTTTGGGGAAGAATGAGAATAAGTTTTATACATGTTACATAAATCGTTAGGTTATTTTAACATAATCTTTTTAAAGAAACACATGTTTTCAGTTACGTTTCTTTTCCGGGCTAAGAAATCTCACAACAAAAATAACACGTAGATTTATTTGTATATCAAGAATATTTCAAAATATATGTGAATTATAATCAAATGTTTTGAAAATAATAATAAAATAGTTGAATTATTTAGATATTTTTTTAATTCTAAAAAATAAGAGATAAAATATTGAATAAAAATATTATAAAACTAAAAAAAATTATTCAAATATATTTTTTTGTTTTAAAATTTTAAAAAATTATATTACATTTTTGTGTTTTGTTTATAAATTTGAAAAAGTTAAAAATTGAAATCGAATAATATTCTATATTCGAGTAATGTTTGGAAAAGAAATATAAGAGAATACGTGAGAATAATTATATTCCCAAACAGAACATAAATAGACGTAACTAGTAAGAAGAAAAATATAAATAATGGTCATACATGTTGTCTTTGTCCAACAAATTCTTTATCTTTCTTTTACTTTTTTTTGGGGGGCTTTGGTCCCAAATTTGTATTCATAAAAATTAACTCAAAAGTTAACAATACAATTATCTCTTTCAAATATAATCTTCCATTAGATACAATTAATAAATTTTTATCATGCTTTATTAATGTATATCTTAACATTATGAAAAGGAAAACATTATATACTACACATTTATCGCGTTGCATGCTTGTCATTAAAAAATAATAATTTGCAATAGAAGTTTTGCAAATATCGTGCTTATAGGATCAAGTTTTTTTTTCTCATTTTTTTTTCATTTTTGATTTTTTTTTAATGGAAAATCAGTTATGAAAACTATTTTTTATTCATACGGAAAAATAAAATAAAAAGCTGCATTCGGTCACTCATTTGGCACACTTTTTTATGGTCAAAGTTGCATTTACCTTTTGGAACATACATGTATGTGCGGCGATAATGGACTTGGACCTAACCAGGGAGGGAGAACACCCCGACCCCGACCCCAACTTGCAAAGGTCATGGGGAGCCCGCAATCGGAACGTTCTATCTATAAATACAAAGCATGCCTCGACTGTACAACTCTCTCTTTCTCTGTGTCTTTTTGCCTCCCGCATACACAGAGCCTGATCAGGCTCCTCCCCCATCCTCTGTCTCTCTCTCTGGAGCCTCCTCTCTCTCATGAATTCCCAAGCAAGCCTCCTCCTTCAAAAGCAGCTCAAAGGCATATAATCTCTTCCGCCC
>QEOT01009586.1:62716-73853 GCA_003123785.1 Pterocarya stenoptera
TTTTTTTGAAAAAATAAACTGATTTTGGTTGCTGCATCAATTGCAGTTTATCCTGATGGCCGTGTTTGCATATCAATCCTACATCCTCCTGGTGAGGACCCGAATGGCTATGAGCTTGCAAGTGAACGCTGGACACCGGTTCATACGGTATGTCATAAATACTTCAAACTAGTGCTCTCTTGGTTTCTTTTTATAAAGTAGGTAAATCTGGGCTTGGAAGTCTTTGCTTTCCAAGTTCTGGTTCAGGGAAGGTTGTGCTATGTTCATATTTTAAAGCAGTTGTTGAACTGTAGATTAAATTGCAAAATGTTTTATAATATTTCTTTGTAAGTGCAAAATACTATTAAATATGATTGTGAGCATCGATGAGTGTGTGAATATACCGATGGCAGGTTGGTTTGGATACACAGAAGTATAAAAATAAAACTTGTGATGGTTCAATAAACTAATAAATTAATAGTAGTTCAATGAACTAATATCTCTATTATAACTTACAAGAACTAAAGACTGTGACGTAATTATTGTATTAAGCTTTAGTAGATTGTGTGTGTACATATTATGTACTTTACAGGAGAGTGGTAGTTTTTACTGGATTTACCAAGCAATACAAGCATGATTATTGTTAATAATAATAAGTACAATGGAGGATCTCATAATGTAGAACTATCTTGCAATGGATGGTGATCAAGTTCTATCTCACCTTTATATAGCATCGGATGTGATACATGCAAAAGCTTGTGAATCATCTTAAATTCCTCATCTGAAGTATGGTTGAGCATTTGACCCAAAAGCCTGTGCCTCATGCTCACTTTCAGACATTGAGTGTCGGTCATCATTATTGGCAGTGATCCACAAAATCTGACCTGAACAGTGTCCATTAAAACCTAAATACTCAAATAAATTTCCATTTTCCTTCCTCTGACCAGTTTGATAGTTCTTCACTTCCCCTAAATACTCAAATCCATTTTCCATTTTCCATTGAACTATTTTGTTGCTTGGTTTTAAAGGATCCGAGGCTTGCTTTGACTCTCATCCTGAATGCCCTAGGAACCAATTCAAGTCTTAGACCTGCCTGTTCAGGGTTCTGCCCTGGGATTTGATAGCAGACTAAAACAAACACCTAGATGCGTTTTAACCCAACCATTCCAGCTAATGTTTGCATACTTATTTCCCAAATATGTCATCACGCCTTCTTTGGGGAAAAAGGTTTACAACTTGTGGGCTTACTTCTAGTTCTTTGATTCAAACAATACCCATTTTTAAGACTAGATCTATCAACCACCACCTTGAAAGACAGTTTATATTTATATTTTTCTTCCACCAAGTAGTTTATATTTTTATATATTTTTTTGATAAGTAAAAGATAAATATTATATATATGAATGAAGTAAGCATAGCCCTTGTACACAGGAAGTGTACAGAAGAACCCCTAAATACATTCTAAAAGTGATAAATTAAAGACAAGAAATCATGAACATTGTCCACATGCAATACAATACGGAACCAACACATTAAAGTGTGGAGAAAAAAATTCTTCAACTCGGCCATTGTGTGTTCCTTATCTTTAAAGTATCGCTCTTTCCTTTCTATCCAAATGCACCACATAATGCACAACAGAATTATCTTCCACACTGTTGCCACTTGATGATAGCTTTGCATCTTTCTCCAACAATCCAACAAATCCATCACCCTCATAGGCATAACCCAAGTAACATCAACCCTTTGAAAGGTCTCATCCCACAATACTCTTGTTACCTCACAGTGTAGTAAGAGGTGGTCCACAGATTCTCAATTTTTTTTACACATGTAACACCAATCCATTACTACACATCCTCTCTTTCTCAAATTGTCCTTGGTCAACATCTTCTCAAGAGCGGCATTCCAAATAAAAAAAACTATTTTAGAAGACACACAAGTCCTCCAAATATTCTTCCAGGGGAACGGAGTATTATCTTGTGTTGTCAAGATGTTATAATATGCCTTAACTATACATATCTTGTGATTATAAGATCTCTACTTCAATCTATCTCGTTGTGTAATATGAGTCCCCGTGGAATATAGTAGGCTGAAAAAATCTGAATCAATAGATAATTTCTAGTCATGGAAATCCCTATTAAAAAGAATATTCCATTGGTGTGCACCATGAGAAAATAACTGCACATCCGCCACTGAAGCCTCCCTATTAGCTGCAATACGATATAAAGCCGGAAAAACCCTTTCCAATGCGTGATCTCCACACCACACGTCCCTCCAAAAACTGATTCAATTGCCCTCACCAACTACAAAGCGAATTTGATTTGCAAAGCATGGCCACCTCTTCTTTATAAACTTCCTTACACCCACACCATACCCCCCTCTCACTTCGTTAGAGCACCACCCCAAGCGACACCATATCTAACGTCAATAATTTCCTTCCACAATGATCCCTTCTCCAAATCATATCTCCAAAGTCATTTTCTCAATAAAGCTTTATTAAAAGTTCACAAGTTACACACTCCCAACCCCCCATTCGCAACTAAGGCACATATTGTCTTCCATCTAAGCAGAAGAATTTCTTCTCCTCCCCAATGCCGCCCCATAAGAACGCCCTAAAGAGTTTCTCCACCCTGTTCACCACCCCTACAGGCGTAGGAACCAACGATTAAAAATATATAGGGAGGTTAGTGAGAGCACTCTTGATGAGAGTGAGACGGCCCCCTTTTGATAAATACCCTCGTTTCCAACCAGCCAACCTTTTCTCTACCTTCTCCACCACCCCATCCCATATAGCTATATTCTTGAAAGTTGCTCCCAGCTGAAGGCCCAGATATTTCATTAGAAAAGATGACACCTTACAATCCAGCAAGCTTGCTAAACTGAGGATACTAGAGACCGCACCCACAGGAACCATCTTAGACTTGTCAAGGTTCATCTTAAGCCTTGACACTGCTTCAAAGCAAAGCAAAGTAACTTATATTTATATTCTTAAGTTATATTTTATATACCCTTGAAATATTATGCCCAAGGTTCACCCTTGATTGAATGTATGGCAGCTCTCACACTAGATATCTATGGCTTGGTGCAAGTGATTGATCGATCTTTACTATAACCTTGCACTTACAAATATGTTTTCTCTTTCTTGGTTGCAGGTTGAAAGTATAGTTTTAAGTATAATATCAATGCTTTCCAGTCCTAATGATGAATCTCCCGCAAATGTGGAAGCTGCTGTGAGTGATTGTTAGCTATTATCTTTTATCTTAATATTGATTAAAGAACTTATAGTGGGGATATAGAATTGTTTTGACATGAACATAATTTTAGTAGTGACCCCCACAGGGAGATCCATAATGTTGATAGCCTTGTGATAGATTACTTTAATCAGAAAGACAGTTAACAGATGAAGAATGTGCTAAAGCTTGTCATACTCATGAGGAAATTAATGGATCTTATAGGAATTCCCAGGCAAAGGGGGATTAATCTAGTTTTTTTTTTAGCATCCATTGAGGGAACTAAATTCTCTTAACTAGATTTTACCCAATGAATTATGAACATCATTTAGCGAATGAAGAAGAACACAAACAGGTTGATATCTTAATTTTAGTCATTCATATGGTGGCGCTTGTGTAGGTGGTAGAACTCATCAAAGAATACTGTGCTTGTGTGAGGATCTTGGGACAGTGGACATGTTGCAGATTACTTCATTGACTTTGATGAGTAAAATGTAATATGTGACTTTGTTCTCGGACACCCGTTGCCAACAAAAAAATGTAATATGTCATATAATCAGGGATCTACATGAGTCCAAGGCAACTGAGTGAAATATGCTGATGATACTTGGAGAAGTACCCTTTTATGATGAATTTTGAGAGAATGGAGGAAAATGTCTCAACAGATTTCTTCTCACTTAAAAAAGGTCCATGTAATCTGGTGGCAGAACATCAAGGAACATTATACTTCGGTGCAAAATCCAGAAACGTGGTGCCCGCCACCATGTGGTGGGTTATTTCTCTGGTGTTGGCTAGTGCCAAATGGTTAATTTGTACCGATTGCTGAGTATGAATTAATCTCGTGTGGTAATATTTACAAATGCTGATATCTAAGATGCCCTCAGCACTGCTTATTGCTGGCTAGTGTCATAATATTAATATGTACCGATTGCTGGGTATGAATTAATCATGTGCAATGGTATTTACAAATGCTGATATCTAAGGTACCCTCCGGACTGCTTATTGTGTGCTAGTAAGTATAGGCAGCCAAGGTCCCAAGCACATATGATTCGTTTGATTTTCCCTTTTTTTCTCTTTTATGGTCGTTTATTGGTAACTTACTGCTGCTCTTTTGATCTGCTCCTCCATACATGATTGGTAGAGCATTACTTTCGAATAGATACAGCCAAATCATTTATATTATTGTATTTTAATACTGTGAAGTTAATATGACAAATCCGTGCTCTATGAACTATGCTTTCATCTCTTATTGCAGAAAGAATGGAGAGATAGGAGAGATGATTTCAAGAAAAAGGTCAGCCGATGTGTAAGAAAATCACAAGAAATGTTATGATCCATCGTGCTATGCTCTTTTGTGCTAGTGAATGCCAGAGAGAGGTTTTAAGTTCTTGTGCTGGGGGGGACTGGTTCACTGGGCAATATATGTTGGTTTTAGCATGCTGCTGATGAAGTTCTCACACCTATCTCTTATTTCGTTCATCGGCTTTCTCAGCATGGTCAATTGTATGACGTGGAACATCTATGTATTCAAAAGGCTTTGGTTAGCGGCGTTTGGTAACAAGCGGTCTTGTTGGGTACTTTATGTTATCTTTTTGAGTATATTGGGATTAATCCTAGGAATCGATTTCGTTTCTGATCAAAATCTGGTATGTGTTTTTTTTTATATATATATTTTTTTGTATTGCAAAACCAAAATGTGTAGACAAGCTAATAGATATGATTTCGGATTCCTCACTAATGTTTGGATATTGAAGCTGCCTGTAATGCTGCTGTTATGCACTTTCTATTTTCCTTCTTCTTTGAGTCATTTCCTTCATGGGTAATGATCATGTACATCTGTTTTATTATTCAAATATTTTCTTCTAAATTAGTCAATTATTTTCTTCTAAATTATTCAAGAAGATTATGTTATGATATTTTTAATCACACACGAAAGAGAAAAAGGAAAAAAAAAATTAAGTATTAAAACAAGGAAAATGATTTATCCACAATATATTTTACAATATATTCTACAACGTGTTAAAGTGAGGAATATTTTGGTAAAATTCTGTATAAAAGTAACAATATTTTATTAAAATACCTTCATTTTAACGCTTTGTTGTAGAATGTGTTGTAGATGTATCATTACTCTAAATGCTATCATGTGTAGATTGGTTACTTTACAAGTATGACAAATAGAGAGATCTCATCCATACTCACTTTGGGGCCGGAGGGGGATGACATTGTCATGAATGCAGTTTTGAATTTTGTAATAATTTTTTTTCCCTGGATTTTGTAATCAATTTATCCGTGTAATGAATTAAACACCAAATTGACACTTGTTTACTAAGTGCGAGGAAGTTGCCAGCACCTAGAATTCGATGGCTGAAATATAGTCCCTGGGATTGACGCATTCTCGAACAATTGCTCGCATGAGTACACTACCCTACCAAGTACGTACCATATGTCTCGTATTATAACATAAGACATTGAAATATATCGAAATATCATATCGAAACACATGAAGAAACACGAAATCACATGCATTTGATCACACGTAGCTCCCCATCCTCACCACGATCCCGTCGATATCACGCACATAACCAACTCTCTGGCCCCATTCTTTTGTCTCCGGCTCGCTCACCGGCACCGCACCATTTTCCACCGCCCTCTGTCCCAATCCACATAATTAATTACGTACGTCACAACAACAGTACCAAAATTTTCATGTAAATTGTTTCAATCTTATACAATATAACTAATGAAGCTGATTTGTGGCATAAACGTATATATATATACCTTGTAGGCAGCATCGACATCTGGGTAGGCAAAGCAAACCTCAACCGGCTGTCTCTGGCCAGTACTGGACCTGGCGGTCTGCACAGCACCGGTTAGGTCATCGGTCTCGTGCTGGTGCAGCGGTGTAAACGCTATGGTGGTCTGTCCGCTCTCTAGCTCTCCCCACCTACAACCCATGCAGAAATATTAATCATTCATGTACAATATTTTTGGATCGATCCTGCCTTATATATATATATTATATACTATCGGTTTAGATTTGACTTGTGAAGTATACCTGTGAGATTCGTCTAAACGACGAACACTGTGGCCGAAGGCTTTGGCGTAGAATGCCACCGACTTGGCCACGTCCTTCACGTATACAACTGTGTAGGCAAATGCTGGGCTTAGGTTAGACGCCATTGTTGTTGATCACCTGGTTCATGAGCAGCATGGTCATATGTTGACAGCGTTTTATTCTGATGGATTTTACACGTGGCAAGCGTTTGTAGAAACTTAAACATACACGTGGAGCTCATGCGTATTGTGACCAGTTCCTTGCTGCCCATCTGTCATTGGTGCATGCAATGCTTGGTTCACTTGGTCCAAAATAGAGTTCAGATTTTCCCAATTTTCTAAATTGTCAAAAGATGATAAATTTTCTAAATTACAAAAATGCAAGACATGATAAACTATAATCGACCTACTTTATCCTTAAAACTCGTCTATTAATTAGATAAATGAAAGGCTGGTGACGTGGTCATCATATATATGATTTCAAATGAAGAGGTGAATCAAAAGAGAAGAGATATATAGTTTCATGGTAAAATGACAATTTTGATCATTTGATGATGATATTGTAAAACTAATAATAATAGTAGTACTAATAATTTGATGGGGGATAAAATGGCATTTAATTTATAAAATTAATATCTAGATCAGGATGATTTCATTAATTACGGATGAATATATTGCATTGTTTTATGCTATGAAGTATCATGACTGAACCTCATATCTATATTCATCAGATTAAGATTTGCTAAAGTTTTCGCTCGAACATTTTTATTATTGGAGAGATTTTTTTTTTTCTCTAAGAAAGCATATTTTATAGAAAATAAGAAAGTATATGTATAGATCTTAACTAATTGTTCTAGGTGGATCCTTTCCACAGTGACAATTTAATAAATATTGCGGAATTTTAATAATGGGTATGCTACCAAACACATTGTTTGATGCGGCCCATTGCTCCAATTAGTATGCCCATTGATTCTTATGCCGATAAATTTTCTATGTAGTCCGGCTTTGGAATGATTTCAGAAGGCTTGAAATGTCACTGAGAATATTGAGGATGGACCAATCCAGAGATTTGGAGGGATTTGTGATTGCAGAAGTTACCTTGACTGTCTCATTCAAAGATGATTTGTGTTATATGATGTTGAATTGCCTCCGCTATTCCTAGCTTTGCTACCATGGCTTCTCCAAAGTTTGGATTAACATAATCCACATATTGTGTTTTTGCAAAAATGATTTCCTCTGAATTTGACCTACAAATGGCAGTTGCAATAGATCCATTTTTTCTAACAGCTACATCATAGGAGAGTGAAAATTGCCCTATAAGGAGAGGGGACCATTGAAATAGATTGTTGTTTACTTGTATCTTTGTATTCCACATACATTGATGTTTTGTGAAGATCTTGATCACCAGTTGGGTAAAGGGGATGGGGTTGACAAGGAAGATGTGGGTGACTTGATTCCTCAAGAACATCATGGAGTCCATTAATGCAATAATAGCAAAGAACTTGAAACTATGGAACATATATTTCTTAGAATTGAAAAGTTTGGAGGGATCTAAGGTCATTTTTAACTAGATTTCAATTGGTTGTGCAGCAAATGATGAGATGCTTATAGGCCAAGGGGAGTTTCTCCAAAGGATTTGGGAGTGAGCACACCTCAAAAATAGGAGATGAATGATTTCCTCTTCTAATTAGCATATGAGACAAAGTGCTTCATATTCTAAGTGGGATAAAGTGGATTTTAGTTTGGATCTAGTTGGAAGTATATTTGAGATTACCTTCCATAGAAAGAGCTTGAGTCTGTCTTGGATTTTAATGTTCCAAAGTTTTTTCCAATCTGATTTTGTGAATGGAGAAGGATGAAAAGCTTGGTTAGTCTACTAAGAAATGATGTAGTCATAGGCTGACTTTACAAAAAATTTGCCTAAGGGATGATTTATCCAGATTGGTTTGTCTGTCATATGAGGATGATCAAGCTGTGGTAAATGGATTTTAACAATTTCTCTGGCACTTTCAGACTTGAGCAAGGTTGTAATGTGTATATCATTCCATCTACAGGGTTGTTCCAACATCAAGGAGGAAACAATAATTTCAGGATCCGTTTAAATGGAGTTGTCCTTTTGAAATGGTCTGAAATATTGGAGTGGAGGTATCCAGGGATCTTTCCAGACTTTTATGTTAAATCCATTGACAATTTGGAAGCAAAAATTTGCTTAGATGAGAGGTTTGGATTTCAACACACACTTCCAAAACCAAGAGTAATAAATTTTTGGAGCGACTTCTAAAAATGATGAGACTTTTAAGTACTTTGAATAGAGGAATTGATGGCAGAGACTTGGTTTTTTTTAAGTTGGATTTCATCCAATTTGGGAAGTAAGAGCTGCATTGAAGTTAGAGACTAGTCTAATACCCGGACCACCTTTGGATTTTGGTAGACAGATGGAGTGCATGCTTTTGGAGTGAAGTTATAGTTCTTGTTGGGCTTAAATCCCCACCAAAAAATTTTAATATGAGAGTTTAGTTTTTTGCAAATGGATTTGGAGATACCTAGAGATGACATTGTGTAAGAGGGGATAGAACTTGCAACAGACTTGATCAAAGTGATACGCCCTGCTTGGGAAAGTAATTTAGAACGCCAACCAGATAGTTTGGTTTGGATTTTCTCAATAAAATTAGGAAACATGATGTTCTTGGATCTACTAAATATGAGGGGAAGACCAAGGTGTTTGATTAGGGAAATAATGGTACTAAAGGGAAGAATGGGGGTTATAGTTGCGACAATATGGGGATTGGTATTGAAGAATTGTATTATGGACTTGATACTGTGAATTTTTTGTCCAAACCAATTTGAATAGGTATTAATATAGTTGGATATTGAGAGTGCCGATTAGGGGGAGCTCTACTAAAAATGATTAGGTCGTCTGCAAATAATAGGTGAGATATGATGGGGCCATCTCTATTAACTCTAATCCCTTCAAAATGGCTGACATTCTCATCTATAAGGATTAATCTGGACAATATCTCACTGCCTAAAATGAAGAGAAAGGGTGAAAAGGGATCCCCTTGTCTTAGCCCTCTAGTTGCTTTGATAAAACTATGGGGAGAGCTACTAATAAGAATGGAATATGACACTGTTGAGATGCATTAAGAAATCCAATTAATCCAAATTTGACTGAAGCCCAAATATTTTAAAACAACAAGGATAAAAGGTCATTCTCTTGAGTCAAAATATTTTTCAATGTCAATCTTTATAGCCATAAGTCCAGCTTTACCTCTTTTTTTTTTCTTTCTTTTCATGTATGAGAAAATTTCTTGGACAATAATGATATTTTCTTAGATGATACGACCTGGGACAAAAGCAGTTTGGAATGGAGAGATAATAGAAGGTAGTAATACCTTGAGTCAATCAACCAAAATTTTGGAAATGATTTTATAACAAACATTTGCAAAGCTAATGGGCTTGAATTGATGGACAGAATTTGGAGAGGAAATATTTGGAATCAATGCTTTACGAGTGTGATTCATTTCCTTAAGAAGACAACCGTGTTGAAAGAAGTTTTTTATTGTAACAATCATATCAAATTGGAANTTTCTTTCTTTTCATGTATGAGAAAATTTCTTGGACAATAATGATATTTTCTTAGATGATACGACCTGGGACAAAAGCAGTTTGGAATGGAGAGATAATAGAAGGTAGTAATACCTTGAGTCAATCAACCAAAATTTTGGAAATGATTTTATAACAAACATTTGCAAAGCTAATGGGCTTGAATTGATGGACAGAATTTGGAGAGGAAATCTTTGGAATCAATGCTTTACGAGTGTGATTCATTTCCTTAAGAAGACAACCGTGTTGAAAGAAGTTTTTTATTGTAACAATCATATCAAATTGGAATACTTTTCAGTAGATTTATAAAAAATATCAATAAAATCATCTGGGCTAGGTGCTTTGAGGATGGTGTATTTTGGATGGCAAGACTGATTTCATGAGCATATGGGATTGAAGTTAGAAAATCATTTGTTGATTGAAAATTTTTGAAGGGAAAAAATATTTTCTAAGTCAATCGGGAAGTTTGGATTTGAAGTAGTATAAATCCTCTTGAAGTGGTCAATGAAAGAATTTTGAATAATGCTAGGATCAAAAGACCACATACCTTGGCCGATTTTCAGATTGTCAATCACATTGCTCCTACATTTGATTGTTGTGGACAAGTGAAAGAAATTTGTATTCAAATCAGTAGTGGTAAGCCAAGTAAGACAGATTTCTGTTTCCAAAGTAGCTCCTCCATTTTTAAAAGTTCATTGAGAGTTTCGTAGTTGCTCTTCAAGGTTTCTGTTAAAATAGAGATATGGAAATGATTGAATATTGATGAGAGCTTCATTGAGAGATTTGATATTTGATTGAATGTGACCAAAGCTCTCCTTATTCCAGCTTTTTAGAGCATTTTTTGTAACCTTAAGTTTTTTACAGAGAATAAAGGTAGGGGTGCCTAGATTCTGTTGGATTCAATCTTTTTTGACAATTTCAATACTAGGAGGGTCTCGTGTCCAAATTCCTCAAACTCGAAAGGTTTTTCAAGTTTAAACAACCAGAAGTTGATAAAGGAATGAGTGATGATCTAAGGAGGCAATTGAAAGGTTAGAGATATGAGCATTTGGGAATTGAAGCCTCCATTGATTGTTTGCTATACCTCTATCTAGGCATTTCCAAATGTTGGCTAGACCATATCTTCTATTTGACCAAGTGAGTTTGGGACCAGAAGCACCTAAGTCAACGAGACAATTTTGCTCCATTAATAGATTAAGACCATTGGGGTTAGAAGAGCATTCCAAGGGTTGTCCACATCTTCTTTCATATTGGTTTACTATAGAGTTAAAAAC
>QEOT01009587.1:4353-25447 GCA_003123785.1 Pterocarya stenoptera
GGGGGGGGGGGGGGGGGGGGGGGAACGTACGCATATTCAAAATCAGAATAAGAAGTGTCAGACGGAAGCTTAGAAATATATTCCTCAGCTTTGGCCAATGCAGACTGAAGTCGTGATATGCTCTATATCCGATCGTTTAACATCAACGCCTGCACATGCACATAATCCTTAATCAAAACGTATAGCTCTTCAAATTTCCCATATGAAGAAAGATTTTAAATATTTTTTTCAAGATCAACCCCTGCACATAATCCTCGAGCAAATCGTATAGCTCTTCAAATTTCCCATACCAAGAAAGATTTTGAATATTTTTTCAAGATATTCCACTCCAGAGCACAATAATACCAAATACGATTATATCCACATTACGCAAATAAAGGATATTACACCACGACACCTTAAGAAAAACACCTAAAAAGTAAATTTGAAGTTTTGATCATTTCCAAGTAAAAATTATGATATAGCACAGTGAAATTATTGGAAAATTAAATCAACATTGGAGAAGGCCCCTTGCTTAGCAAACTTACACTTCCTTTATATTTGTATGCTCGGAGGAAATCAAGTAATGGCTCCAACGACTCTTTGTTACGAAACATAATTGAAGAAAGGTGACGGTTGAGGAACTGAACACCATTGCCAATGGATGAAGACCGGCTGGGGCGAGGAAAATTGGCATTGAACGGCTCAAAATCGAGCTCTAGTACATAGTTGTCACTGGGCCTAAACCAGAACAAATACAGAAAACAAAACATTATAAAGAAATATTCGTTGTGTTATTAGCTAAGATATACATAATCTAATTTATAATTTTTCATATAATAAATTTTCAGTGTAAAGAAATTGCTTACTGGTCTACAAGTTCTTCTTTGAAGTGAAGATATTCAGACACGCTCAGTTGCTCCACAGTGAGTTGATGGACGTTAACACGAACATATTCCCAAACACCAGGTCTTGGGCGAATTGCTATGGCCACAAATGGAGGCAGAACTATGGCTTCCTGTCACCAAAATAAACCTCCTTTTTTATATAAAGTGAAAAGATTAGCGGTTTCATATAACTTGATGATATGACAAATACACTTTGAGAACAAAATTCACAAAAATAAGGACAGCATTTTTACTTTTTAACAGCTTCCAAGTGAACATTCCCCGTTAAAGTTTCGTCTAGGCTCACCATAATTTCAGTATCGGGTTGGCCTTGGTATTCTAAAAAATTGCTTCTCTTTCTTAACACAACCAAACCCCCAAAGAAAAAAAAATTAATATACAAAGAAGTATTTAGCCAATATATTAATAGAGAACATGACGATGCATTGAAACTATTCAAAAGTAAAACAAGTTTTTCTAACTCTAAAAACATGTACTTAAAAACAGCTGATCGGCTAAGGTAACCACCTGAAACATGATTATTTATCAATCAGAATATGACTTCCCAAAGTGAATAAAAAAATATCAACAAAACTTCAATAAATTTTTCCATTTCTTTTCCTACGCTTTCACCGCATACTAGAGCTAAGATTAACACATCGGCTTCCCATAAGAGGTAATGGAAACTGGAAAATAAAATAAATAAATAAAAACTGGATTTGAGTGACAAAAATTGGTTCTTTGTAAACAGACAGGGCTCAGAAGAGAAAATTCACCTGTGCAGATTTGAGGATCTCGCTAAAAGGACCATCCCGGAGTTGTAGCCTGGATTCATCGTCACCGATGCAATTGTCAAGCTCATCTATCAGGGTATGCGGTTGCAGAATCCCTTTACCCTGAGCCACGTACCTTCAAACCCAACAACCAACCAATACTGATTCAATCAAATCCTCAAAACTCACAAACAAACGACAGGGTCTGACAGAAACATCCAAAAAACTGTCACTATCTAAAATGATCTAACCCTCTGTTAGGCTGACGAGAAAGGTGGAAAAAAGAAAATGCAAGCACCGAAAAGAAAAGAAAGAAAGAAAAGAAACGAGTACTCGTGAACGCATTGATCAGAAGCATCGTGATCTCATCCTTAATTTAAATAACAAAAAAAGGCATAAAAAAAAAAAGTATATTTTCCCACATTTTTTGGAAACAAAACAGAGTATGCAGAGAGAAGTAGAACGAACCTGGAGAGAAGGGAGACGAGTTCGTTACGGTGAGCAGAGAGAGTGTCCTCCACCCTGTCCCTCATGCTTGGGATTCGAGTTAACTTAGGGTTAGACATAATTAAATCTCAAAGCGAAGACTTGCCTTTGTGTGAGTTTCAGAGATCAAACCAGAAAAAGAAAGCGAAGGTGGCGAAGTTGAAAGGCGTATGGATACTGTGATGGGAGTGGATAAGATGCTATTTATAAGGAGAAGAAAGGAGAAGGCGTGTTCGAAATTGTGGGAGACATGACGTTTTGGAGAGGCAAATTCAAGCCGGTGGTCTGAGACCGTGATGTCAAAAACCAAGGGGCCGGAGAGTTTGCTGTTTTCGGTTTTGGTTTTTGTGCAGTGTTTTCTGGTTTTCTCGGTGGTCATTATTGTAAACTTTGCCACTGCCCTACAATCGTGACAAGTGTATGCGATTGCAATTTTAAACGGTTATCGTTAGCATGATATCCATGTTCATTGTTCTGGGTCCTGGGACATGTCGTTTCCTAATTCCTACCCTTTCCTTCTCTCTTCTCTCTTTTCTTTTTTTGTTTTATTGTTTTCCTTTGAGGATGATATGTCAATGATAAAGCAACACGTGTGATTATTAGGTTGAATGGGTCTACTTTTCTTTTTGAAAAAATTTATTTATTATTTATTTTTTCATATGTTAGATGATAAATTTATAAATAAAATACAAGAAATGCAGCATTATTCTTTTCTTTTCACAAATCAAGTTCTATTTTTTTTCTCGACAAATATGTTAAGTAAAAAAAAAAATTTCTCAACAAATGTGTAGTATAGAATTGATAAATAAAATTTTTCTTATTCATATAGATAATGATAGAGATCAAGATGACTTGTTTGCATAAACAAAATTCTTAAAATTTTTAAAATTTATCGTAATTTCATTTTCAAACATCACTAAAACATAAATTATTTTTTAATTTTAAAATTATTATATTTTCATTTAATCATTATTTAATCGTTATTCAAACACAAAAATCAATTATTAGTTAATTATTTTCTTAAATATAAACATTCTATTACTAAAATTATATAAAATCTCATAAGTTGTATTAATTATTAGTTAATTATATTACCATCGAATAATTTTAGTTAGATAAATAAAATATATATAAGAACTTATAAAAGTTAAATTGAGAATTCTTATATTTAAAATATAGCAACACTATTCTTTCTTAAATCTTATCATCTTTAGTTATATTTATTGATGTAGTACAATTCAAATACGTTTATAAGTAGATCACTTAAATGACAAATACTTAACATGTCTTATATAACAAGTATGATTAAAAATAATAAATTTCTCTTTTATGATAAATAATTTATTTATAAACCCCACAACAAAATTCAAAACATGCAACCTTTTCAGACTTTCAAGGATGGATGCAAGTTAATGATAAGGAATAAAATAATTAAATACTCAAAATTCTGAAGTAAGAAAAAGATATATAATGAATACAAGATATGTCTGTTTTCATCTTTAAAAAAAGAAAAAGAAAAAGAAAAAGCAATGATCCAAAATTCCACACTTGGCCAATCAAACTCTCAATTTGATCCATCACCTTCCTGCCTCTTAATAATGTTTGAATAAGAGTTTAACGAATAATGTTAGATAAAATTATAAATATGTAAGTTTTACGTATTTATTAAAAAAAATAAGATTTATGATTAGAAAAATTAATTTTTTATATAAATTTTATATTTATTTATTTTTATAAAATGAGTACGCGGTTGTGATATTTACATATTTTATAACTATAAATATCATTTATAAAAAATTAAATTATCCTCGTTTATCTCTTACAAATATCTTGTAAATTGAACCTATTTCTACTACTGTTTATTTATTTGACTATTATAAAAAAAAGGTGCAAACCCAACTGGACCGTCGCCAACATGTATGGATACTAGAACCTTGTCCCACACATCTCTAGAAGATAATTTATCTTATTCTGACCACATTCAGTGCTGCCTTTGATTTCCTTTATGGCCTTGACATTGGTATTATAAGAGTCTTGCTGTTTACGATCGATCTTGCATTATGTGTCGTAAGATCGCTCGACAATAGTTTGCTTTATGCAACGTCAAGTCAATAAACATAATTTGTAAATAAATTTTCTTATATAAAAAATAAAGACTCCATATGAACGTCGAGAAATCTCATCTTATTTTATCTTAAAATTTTAACAGAATTTAAACATAAATACTATAATTTTATTCAAATTTTTTTTCTTTTTTCTCAGAATTTTATAAAATATTTTAATTTAAATCATTTTACTATTATTTAAAAATTATTTTATTATTATTTACAAATTTTTTATCTCATCTCATCTTATTTTATTTCAACAATTAGACGGGATCTAATTGAGAGAAACGTATATATCCTCGTTAAAAGGATCGATGAAGTTCCAAGTTCCAACAATTATTGAGTTAAAGCCAAAGTTATTTTCTGAATTTATATATATATATATATATATATATGTTCTTAGTACCCAAATATAATAAACAAATGAAAAGATCAACGTATCTAGCAACGAGTAGTAGATGCTCTGGTTTTGGTTTACTGCCTCGGCCCATGGTTGTTTCAACTTGGAAGATCAAGGCACCAAATGGTTTCTGTACAACGTACCCATGAATCGAAATCCGGATAATATCTTCTTCTTCTTGATCTTTTGTTTAGACCAAAACTTCTGGACAACGCGTACGATTTCAAGCCTTTAATTTGTCTTCATTTGATTTAAAAATTAATTAATATATGGGTCCACCACTATATATTACCGTCAAACGCCTCCTGATTTCTGAAGCGATGATCATTGTCGTTTCCTCGAGGATAATATAAATTGGATTAATGGGGAGGCTTATCTAGTATCTGGCCTTCTTCTGTAGTCCTAAGGTGTAAGGATTAACAAAGATCTTAATTAATATATATATATATATGTTTAATAATTATTTCATAAATCAATCATAGTAATTCCAACCTAGCTGGCTATTCTTTTGCCCAATTTCAAGGGAGAAAAAAAAACTTTCATTACCTTGGCCTTAGGGCCGGCCAGAAGTATCATTCCCCGGATTAGGACAAAAAAAAAAAGATAGCAACATATTCATTGCACAAAAGGATAATAATTTCTTCCTCTATGTATTTGTTGTCTTCAGATTCGATAAAAGGGTTTTATGGATATAGAAATATTATCGATCAATTTTATTTCATTATTATAATTTTTTTAAAATTTTTATACAAAATATAATAAATAGTTTTAACTTTTTTAAATTTCAAAACAATAATAATATTAAAAAATAATATTATCATAATATTTTATTCAACTCATCTAAAACTAGTTCATCTCATCACATTATCCAAACGAACCCTTAGAACTAATAATTTATCAGAATATTCATGATTAAAAATTCAGTGTTTAGTGTGATAGGGTACTTCAAGTCAATCTTGGGTTAACCTATTTATATTTGGTTAATAAACTTGCTTAATCCACAATTGATGTCATAAATTAAATTATATTATATTCTTACCCTTAGAAAATAAAATCTTGAGATCAATAACCGATCATATTGATGTTCGATGATAAGGAGATTTAATTTGGGTTATTTAGATGAATTTATTTGAATATAAGATAGTGCGAGCAATAAATAATTTGATTAATATTATTTACGACATCATCTGCAATATTACTTTAACAATATTATTGATGTGACAGGCATACATTCATTATAAAAAAAGAAAAAGAAAAAAAGATTAGAATTAAAAAATGAAATTATTATAAGGTTATAAAAAACATTATCAATATTGAGTAAGCTGATAGCGACACGTTCAATCTTGAGGCAGGTACTTAAGGGTCTAGGCCATCATCTTCCAGAAAAGCACCTTTAGATTGGTGTGCAAGGGAATAAATATCAATTAAACACGTTATAAAGAAGAATCCAATGGAAGGCAAGGAGGAACTTTCTACCTAAGACTTTATAATATTCGTGTCAAAGTTTTTAAGTTGGAATACTCAAGATGGTCTTGAACATACATGTCAAGTTTGTGACCCAACACGTACAACTTTCCATTCAATATATATATATATAAGCCGTGATGCAAAATACAGGTATATATGTTATTCAAAAATATATACCTGTATAATATATATATATTTATAAAATATTTCTCTACGAAAAGCTATATATATATATCGTATGCAACTGAAACGGCCAATTCTCTTTTGGTCGACGTTAATGATATATGCTTGGGAGCGAATCTAGTAAAAAGTTTTGAGATATATTGATATGCAGGAATCTCTCCGATCGAATAACTAAAGTGGATGACATGACCAAATTAAGAAGAATCTGAAAAGTAAATTTCAACAGTGTCCTGCTACTGCACGCAATTTGACTTGGAATAAGAATTACCACCTTTTTTTCTTCTTTCTTTTTCTTTTTTTTTTTTTTTGGAGTGACTTAGCTAGCTAGAGTACTACGTACGTACATACTCATGATATATAAGTTATATATATATATATGTATATAACGATTCTAGATAAGAAGAGATACCGAATTAAACCGGTACTTACATTAACTAAATTACTGATACAAACTTCTTGTTATAGGATGAGCACACCACGTTCTCTTCTTGTTCTAAGAGTATTCATGAGCTTAATTTCAACTTTATATATTATCTATATCAGTGGCGTAACCAGCAATTATGTTGGGGGTTTTACTGTGTGACATATTTATATAAAGAGTAATATTAAATATAGTCTTAAAGTGTACAAGCTCTACGCACTCTATTTGAAAAAAAAATAAGGTTTACTATTAAAAAATAATTTTTTTTTTTCATGTGGAAATTAGATTTACCAACTCTTTTCAAAGGAAGTGAGAGGAGCTTGCACATGATTTTAGAACTGCAAACATTATTTATTTTTTGTGAATTAAAAAGAGATTGAAAAATTATAAAAACATAACTACAAGTTATTTTTCATATAGATGATCATCCACCTTAAATTATTTTTCTTGTATTTTCACTCTAGATTCCATATTAACAAACCTAATTATTATATTGTATAATAAAAAATTTTGAGATCCATATTAATAAGTTTATTATTTATCGTAAACTTAATTTTAATTTTAATTTTGGAGAAGCCACATCTTTGAAAATAGATAATATATAGAAATTAAACAAAATTTTGGAATTATAAAAAAAACTGGAAAAAGACATTTATAAATATATTGAAATTTTAAAAAATTTTAAAGAGTATACGGAGATTATAAATTTTTTTTAAAGAGTCATTTTTTATATTTATAGAATTATATATAAAATCTATGAGGTATTTTATAATTTCAAAAAGTCTTGGGGGCCATTACCGTCGCTTAGGACAACGTGGGTCCGCCACTGGCGTTGTATGATCTAATCTTAAAACACACTTTTAAATCCAACATGCAGGAATACATGACGATCATATTCACCAGGACTCAAATCTTAAACACAGTGGAGCTAAGGGAGGAGATCAACATAATGGAATTAATCATGAGTGCAAGCTGTCTCTTTATATATATAAATATATATATATATATTCAATTTGACCATTAATTAAAAAATGAACGACAGGTGGGTGCATGTGTGGCATTCATATTTTTCGGGTTGGAAATCTATCAAAAGTTAGCTCCCTTTTTTGTTTTAAACGGTGAATTTTAGCAGGTGGTAGTTGAATTAATTTGTAGGGATATCGATCTGATCCGCGGAACTTATCTTATCCATTTGCATGATCGATCTTTTTCAGATAATCACCGGCCGTTTTGGATAAAGCTCCATAGTGCTGCCGAGGCAAAAAAGCTACAAACAAAAAAGGAAAAAATAGATCTTTTCGGAACATTCCCGATCAATTATTGTTGCCATCCCTCGTCAGCTGCCATGTCCACCACTCCAACTGGTTCATCTGGCATCCTCATATTGCGGATCATACAGATATCCATGTTAATTATTAAAAAAAAAAAAAATTCTATTTATCATCCATATATCGTAGATGAATATGTGATTTATTATTTTTATTATTTTATTTAAATTCACATATTGATTTGTAAATATATATCATATGTGTTTAAATAGAAATATAAAAATGACAAATTATAAGAATAATAAATAACAATATTTCTCAAAAATGCCTTCATCTCAATCGTTTTGTTTGGTTAAGGAAAAGACAGCTGATCACTAAGTACTAGATCATAGACTAACTTACACAAACAGAGCACTTCCAATAGCTTCTTCATCCTATACTTTAAAATACATCATCAAAACTTACTTTTTCTATTTTACATACTGACTTTTACAATATATCATACATCAGCTTCTTTATTTTTTCTTCATATAATTTAAATATTCTATTTTTTAATATTTTTTATTCATTTTAAATGAATCTTATAATACCAAACAACTATCAAATAAGTGAGAAAATAATTAAAAATGTTTTAGAGGATGAATAGTATTCTCTAGATGTAGAGAATTGCTATTGCAAATTGTAAAATGAAGAAGAATATACAAAATTTATTGGAAGTTACTTTTGATCAATTTTTTTTATATTATACAAAATATTGTATTTTACAAGAGCTATTGAGAGTGCTTAAGAAATGAATTATTAAGAGTTGCTAGCACACGCCAGCACCACTTTACTTTTAGAGATGGATAAGAAAGGTACGTTTTGCATCACCACGCACAGTGCCACCGAAAGCAAATTTATTCCTTTTCTAAGACAAAATGGATAGCAATATGAACAACCATCATGTTGCATGTACAGATAATGCAAAAAGTTTAAAGAAAAATATCATGACTATAAAAAGCTAAGCGTCCATGGCCTTTGTGCAGCACGTTCAGTAGTAGTTAATTACTTGTTAAGTTCTTAGTGAAGAGAGAGTTATACGTACGTAGTCGTACTTGGGTTGAGATGGCAACTTCGACTGAGCTTGAGGCAATTGGAAATGAAGCGTTTGCGTTGCTGGATGAGTGCTTGGGGCGTAAGCCAAGGCCCCCTGCACACAACCATCATCAGCATATATATCGTCCAGTGCTGCATCCACTTCCATCTGCTGCGTCTACAATTAATCATAACAAAGCGGCCATTGATTGCTATCAAGCAGCCCAAATGTTTGATGCTGTTTTGATTGTTGACTATCGCAACAAGAAACCCCGGCCATCACCTTTTCGTAAGTAATTTAGGCTATACATAGTTATGGTTAAAATTCCCTCATGTGTTAGTTTGTATCCTTGATGAAGAATGAATACGTACAGAGATATAATATGGAACGGCCTGCAGGATTAATGGCAAATTAAGATGCCACTGATCTTCTAAGTGCCTGTTGTTAGTAGTAATGATCTCCCTTGTAATCAGAATCCGTGTCAGTATTAATTAAAGTGCAGTACTATAACTTAGCAAATCTCTCTCTCTCTCTCTCTCTCTCTCTCTCTCTACCAATAACTTATGGTCAGACAAGTTAAAAGAGAAAAACTAGGGCATAGCAAGGTTGTGTAAAGTGAACAAGCATGAGTTTGTACTACTAATATCATCATATTACTATATTTATACATATATATGCATGGTTAAGGCCTTGTTTGGGTGGCGAAGTATTTTGAAGTACTCTCAAACACTCTCATTATTATTTTCTACTTTATTATTACTTTTTACCTACTTTTATTACTATTCATTACTTTTCACTTAATTTTTACTACTATTCAATATTCTATTATTATTTTTTACATACTTTTTATTACTATTCAAAAACATTCTCAAACACTTTCACTATCCAAACCAAGCCTAAAGATCGAATGAGAATTCAGCAACCAGCTGGTTACATGCAAGATCCTATTTTCAACATATATGGTGTAATTAACTCAATCGAGTGTATTTTCAACATACAAATTACCTTGAATCCGAAATCATAAGCGCGGCGGCGTGCGTTGTAACAACTCGGTTCAATATTTTTAAGGATAGAACATTGATAATTTTGGCGGGCCTAAATTATGTTTACATGAACATTTTGGATAAGACCATAAACTACACTTTATTGAGGTCGTCTAAGAGTTTTAATTAGGCTTATAAGCCCAAAAGTCTAATTTAAAGGCCCGTTAAGGTTTAATTGGATGATTTTGGGATGACATTAAAGGACCAATAGTTTTAGAAGCTCATTTAATATTTATGGAGCAAGCGGACCCATATTTAAATTGGTATTAGGCTTAATAATATATTTCAAATCCCTGAAACCCATGAACCCAAGCCCATGACACTGGACCTAGCCCATGTACGTATGTAGAGACCCAATCCGGTTGCAAACACCCCTAGATAAAACCCACGCACTATTTTCTTCCTCCTTGTAACAAAACCCGTGCATCGTTTTTCTTCATCCTTACAAAACTAGGGTTGTTGCGCCTCCTTTTCATCCTCGCCATATATATAAAGGGTAGCGATATAGTTACTATTTTTTTACTACTCATTTATTATTTATAATGTATTTATTTTTATCATTTTTTAAAATATTTTTTATTGTCTTTAATCATTAAGAAAAAAATTTTAAAAATATATAATTTTATTAATATTCACTTCTTTAAACCAAGGCCGGCTCTTCCATTAGGCCAGTTAGGCAATTGTCTAAGGCCCCTAATGGAAGAAGGCCCCCTTAAAAAAATATATAAAGTATAATTTTAAAAATATATATATACTCAATAAAAAATTTTAATTAACTCAATGAAAATGAGAATATAAACAAGATCAAATAGATATTATATCATTATTAGTTTTTAAAAGTATCACATATAATAATTATTTTACCTATTCTCCTTCTAAGAATATACTTCTCTTTTCTTATTATTAGTTTAATATATAATTAATGTGAAAATTATAAATAGTAAAATTTAATTTTCCAGTGGTCATAAAAAGTTTTTGTATAATTCTTTGAAGAGGCAAGGGCCCACCTTTTTCAAATATGTAAGTTGTTTATAGAACTTTATTGACAATAATGATTATAATTATGTCTAAGAGTCTAAAGTACTTGTAAAACTAGATTTGATAAAATTCTCTCTAAATCAAAAATTTTCTAATAAAGATTAAGTCAGTTATTAATTGAAAATGTGGTATAAAATCTTAATCAATAATTTTACTTTACAAAATGATATGAATTATTTTTAAATAAAAATATAATATAAAAATAAAATAAAAATATTTAATTTTACCTGAAAAAAAAAAACCTCACTTAAAATTTTAACTTTAGACCCCACAACGTATTGAGCCGGCCCTGCCTTAAACATTAAGTAAAATAAAAAATTAAATATAAAAAGAATAATAGATAAGTAGTAGGAGGTTCTACCATTTTCCATATATAAATATCTATGCTAGGTCATGAAATAACCTTAAAACAACCCCCACGCACAGGAGCGTTTCCCCATTCGTTGAAACCCAAGCATCACACGACCAACTCC
Source organism: Pterocarya stenoptera (assembly GCA_003123785.1). Classification (NCBI taxonomy): domain Eukaryota; kingdom Viridiplantae; phylum Streptophyta; class Magnoliopsida; order Fagales; family Juglandaceae; genus Pterocarya; species Pterocarya stenoptera. The sequence continues at coordinate 15,952 of QEOT01009587.1, forward strand.
ACCGTCCCAGTCGCAGCCCTATGGATAATTGTACCCAACCATTAGTGCCTTTCAGCCATGTCACAAACAAACTCAACTGTAGCCCAGCCTTGAACCCGCAGTGGAGCCACCGTAAACCATCCTTGCCTCACGTAGTCACTGCAACATGGTCAGCCCCAACTCCTCCTCAAGCCGCCGACCAACAGCAAGACACGCCGTTGTGCTCCGGTTTCCTCCCCAAGACCACAAACACCACATGGCAGAACCTCCCTCACACCAGAACCACCACGAGCCACCCACTATCAGAAGCAACCACCCTAGCATTGCCTAGGACCTCCCCATGACCATCACCATAAGCTACCTTTTATTTTCCCCCCTACATCCACCGTTGCACCAGTCCACCACCAGAGCACTAGTCCACCATTGCACCACCCCTTAAGCTGTTGCTTTCACGCCGGAACCACCATAGTCAGCCTCCCACTACCATGCCCAGATATTGCCACGCACGTCCAGAATGACCCAAGCCGAGACTGGTTGAGACCGACGTGATAACAAGCATCAAAACCCTCGTCCTCTCGGTTTGCACCACACAGACGAGCACTGGCCATCGACGACTGCTCAGCCACACCCAACCAAAGGCCGCCATCAACACACTACCCATCTCTCTCTCTCTCTCTCTCTCTCTCTCTAGCTCTTGGTATCTCTCCCCTTCTCTTGTACATGTTATGGGTTATGGGTTATGGGTTTGGGTTAAGTGTTATGGACTTAACTGGGGTATACATATTAATGAAAGTGTAGGCCCATGAAAGGTTAGGGTAATTTTCTAGAGGTCGGAAACCGAAGTTGGATTCATGAACATGAGGTTTATGGTTTTAACATCGATATCAGAGTTAATGTGATTTTTAGGGTTTAATGAAACTAGATGGACTGCTGGGACACTGAAATTATGAGGGTTTTAAGGTTTAATAAAATATAGGTTAATTTAGAATTTTAGGTTTTAATTGCAAGTAATACTTAAGTGAAAATTTACGTAATCTAAGTGTCTATTTTATAGGGTGACGATTTTAATATTTGTTTGGCACTATTATAAGGAAATTTAGAGCATGACCATTGGGATAGTGAAATTATGATGATTAATATTTGCTTGGCACTTTTGTGAAAAAATTATGACCATTGGGACAGTTAAATTATGAAGATTTCATAAAAATCATTCTTTAAAGTCTACAAAATGTAAAACCTCGAATTTCCTAAAACTCATTCCATAAACTATGCAGAATTTAAAACCTAGGCTCTGATACCCAACTATCACACCCTGTAATTGAGGTGAACCTTTTTAGCCTAAAATCCAAAAAATATAAAACTTAGATATAATAATCCTCCAAAATCAAATGTCTCAAAAATTCTTCCAAACAAAATAAACTAAACAATGGCAAAATTTCTTTTAAATCAGAATAATCCATTTATGCCACCTAGCACTTATCTCACATTTATCTTATAAACATGTCACGTGCCATCTATTCCATCTGTCACAACCATCAAGTATATGAAAAAAGATGGATAAAGGGGTGAGTCCACTGACTCAGAAAGCAGCGAACCTATACTAATGTGTAAATATGAGCTAGTTATAGAATGTAGAAACAAACAATTCCAAAAAATAAGACAATGGTATTTTCATAAGCATTTCATTACAATAATAATATATATAAAAGACCTTAGGCACAAGTGTATTGAATAACATAAAAAATAGAAACAGAGGCATGTTTACTTCGGTTGCAGGGTTGTACATGTCTGCGGTTAGACAAGCAGAACATAAGTCACTAAATTGTCACCAAAGTGATTCACTCAAAATAGAGACCATGTTTACCCCGTGGTAGGGTTGTGTATTCTGTGAAAGCCAATTAAAACATAAATCACCTTGACACCAAAGTAATTGCACTCATAACAGAGTCCATGTTTACCGTTGTGACAGGCTTGTGCGTTTTGCTGATAACAAAGCAGAACATAAATCACATTGTCACTAAAGTGATTGCACTTAAAACACAAGTCGTCTTTACTCTCGTGGTAGGATTGTGCATTCTACAGATAGCGAAGCAAAATATAAATACCTTGTCACCAAAGTGATTGCACTCAAAACGGAGACCATTATTATATTTCGTGACAAGGCCATATATCATAAACTACTATTATATCCCGTGGTGGAGGTTAGAAATCAAAGACAACTATTATATATTTGTGGTGAGGCAAAAAATCAGAAGCTACTATTATATCCCGTAATAGAGCTATAAATTAAAACATAATAGAATCTTATGCCTTAGGATGAATCTTATATCTTATGCTAACAAAACATGCATATTCTTCTCTCTCTCTCTCCACACACACACACACATATATATTTATATGAGAAGTGATATTTGAATATCTTTACACCACATATTATCTACATGACATAATTTTATTTTTAAAATTTAAATTTTAAAATTTATCTTCGAAATTAAATTAGAGTCTTGCTACTGGTACCAATAATCGATGCTGATAGCAGGACTGATAAGTATACTTTTGTTTTTTTTTTCTTTTGTTTTATCTATTTTTTTAACGTCTTTGAATATTAAAAAAGAAAGGAAAAAATATACAAATTCACGAATAATAGCTTCTTTAGTTATTAAGAAATTGAAAAAAAAATACAATCGGTTAAACTATCGGTTTTCCTAGCATTTCTCATTAAATTATAGTACATGAATAATGTATAATGTAAAGATTTTCAAATAACATTATTATATATACATATATATATTTATATATATAATCAAGTGCTGGGGCCGGTAGATCATTGAGGATATATGGATAGATCATGGATATATGAGTAGCGTACGTCTATTGGTGGCCAGGGGTCCAATCTATGATATTGGTGGCCTACGATCTGGTGATTTGTCGAGTTGGTTTTATTTTCATATAATTAAAAAAATGAGCTGAGTAAATTTGTCATATATGTACAGTAATTTTTCATGGAGTTTTTCTTTTCCAGTACTTTTTCGTGTCAAAAATAAGTTCGGGTGAATGAGATAGTTTTATATAAAAATTAAAAATTAAAAAAAAATTTATTAGAATATTATTTTTTATATTATTATTATTTTAAAATATTAAATTATATATTATATTTTATGAAAAAATTTAAAAAAATTATAATAATAAGATGAGATCAAATCGTTTATATATTCAAAGGATAAAAAAATAAAAATAAAAGTAAAAAAAATCCAAACGAAAACAGTAAAGTTCTGGCTCCGTGCGGAAAGCCCATTTCCGCTTGGATAGTCGGACCATTATACCCTCTTAAATTTCATGTACGTGGGCAGAAGCATAAATCAAGAATGGGTATTTCTTTTTTTTTTCTTTTTTTAAACATATATTTAAATATATTTAAAAAATAAAAAAAAATACACCAAACCACCTAAAATTATTAAATAAAAAAAAGAAAGAAGTTTTTTGACCAGCGGTTAGGGCGGTCAAACTTAAGCAACAGAGAAGCTTTTCCCATCAAGAATTAATGAGCCATGTACGTTGTTGGGAAGTCTGGATTATTCAAAGTTTGTTTTTTGTTTTTTCTAATGAACTGCCCTACAAAGTTTAGAATCATATATATCGTATATTGTTTTAAGCTTTTTATAAACAAAAACCTCGTTGGAGTCATGAATTTATATTTTTAAAACTCTCTTTAATTAAAAACTTCATAAAAAATTGCGAATAATGGCCGGAATTCATTCATATAATTACAGAAAAATTAGTAAGCAATAGATAATAGGATTGCAATGCAAAATCCTGAAATCGTGTATTAATTAATTAATTAATTAATTAATAAAATGATCTCCAAATTAACAAAAAAACAAGAAAGCCATCCCACCGGAAATCTTTTTGGGTAAAATTCTGTTTAAGGGACATTTACATATTATGGGTGCAGAAAGGTTATAACTAATATTGGGAAAGGATCAATGCATGCCCTGTCATGGAGAAACCTAGTCACTAACTACTTTCTCTAAATGATCTTCACTACTCGTTTCAGTTGAATCTGCTAAAGATAGTTAAGTTGGTAACAGATTACTGAAGGTATATATAACTTAGCTTAAATCAAGACATATTGCATAAGTCCCAAAGCCTCGAGCCTCGACCCTCGACCCTCGATCGCTAGCTTTTACATAATTTAGAGACATAGAATAGCTAGCTAGCTAGCTGCATTAGTTTAAGGCTAATATGGCGGTCATCACAGAAAGATTTCAAGCAAAGGTGGCCATTCTCGCCCTAGGATTAATATTAGCTTTGCTCTCTTTTATGGCCGAAGCTACAAGTCGTGGCCCTGTCGAAGGTCATTCTGGAGTTTTCGATGTTAAATCCTACGGTGCAAAGGCAGATGGTAAGACAGATGATGCCATGGTGAGTTCAAACTTCAAAACACGTTCAACTTTTATCATTATTATTATGATTTTATATGAGGGCGCGCGCGATAACATTTATATTAATAACATTTCATTGTGACGGCCAATTAAAAGTACCGAAGTTATTATATATATTTCGCAGCCCAATTCAAAATATGTATTGTTTTGTGAATTATATGATTCAGGCATTTGTGAAGGCATGGGTTGCAGCATGTAAATCTGGTGGCTCCGGCTCGGCTAAGCTTGTCATTCCCAAAGGGACATATAAGACAGGACCAGTGGTGTTTCAAGGGCCATGCAAAGGCTTCATGACTGTTGAAATTCAAGGAACTATTAAAGCAACAACTGATATTAGTGAATATAGTTCTCCTGAATGGTTTTCCTTTGAAAACATCAATGGTTTGATAGTCAATGGCGGAGGAACTTTCGATGGCCAAGGCGCGGCTGTGTGGAAGTACAATGACTGTAAAGAAAACTCAGACTGTCAACCTCTCCCGAGCGTAAGCTACCAAATATTAAACCATTTAGATTTTCTTATATAAATATATATATATATGAACAGGGTACTGCTTATATATATATTTATATGCTTTTGTTATGTTTATTGCATGCTGCAGTCAATTAAATTCATGGGGGTGAAAAACGCCATAGTTCATGGGATAACTTCCCTGGATAGCAAAGCATTCCACACGCACGTTGTTCAATGCGACAACTTTACAGCCCACGACCTCACTATAACTGCGCCAGGTAATAGCCCGAACACGGATGGCATGCATATCAGCAGGTCCCATCTCGTCAGTGTATCTAACAGCCATATTGGAACCGGTGATGATTGCATTTCCATTGGACAAGGGGCAACTCAAGTCTCCATTCAAAACATTGCTTGTGGCCCCGGACATGGCATAAGGTATACAAAATCTCATTCTGAGTGATGCAGAATTCTCACAAGTTTTAATTTATTGCATATGCTTAATTTACCATATTATAAATTGTAGAAAGCTAGCTTAACATTTTCCTAAAATTACAAGCATCTAGTAATTAATATCAGTTCCTATATATATAGATCATATGGCTAGCTGCAGAAACTTATATTAATACTGCATGTCTGCATTGGTCTTGTTAAGATATTCATGATTAATTACTTAATTTCACAGTTTTTTTCATGATCTTTTTAAATTTCTGGATCAACAACGGATAATTCAACAGCTTATAGGTATTGAGATTTATCACGACATTAATCTTAATTAATGCTTGTGTTAATAGGGCGTTTTTCTTTTGGTTTTCTATCCTGCAGTGTTGGCAGCCTTGGCAAATATAAGAACGAGGAGGATGTGAGTGGGATTTCCGTGACTGGTTGCACACTGAAAGGCACTACGAACGGTGTGAGGATCAAAACCTGGCCGGGCTCACCTCCAAGCCGAGCCTCGAGCATTGCTTTTAAGGACATAACTATGGATTCAGTTAAAAACCCAATCATTATTGATCAGAACTACGGTTCCAAAAACAGTAAGGTAAAATATATATATACACCTTATAATTACTACTGCAAACTCAATCTCTCCTTCTGAAAAGACAAGAAAAACAAAATAATGATTCGGATTATAATATATAATATTTCCTTTTCATGTTGCGCGCATTGCAGCCATCCCAAGTGAAGATTAGCAACGTCCGTTACACGAACATAAGGGGCACCTCGATGTCACCTATGGCAGTGTCAATAGCGTGCAGCCCAGCGGTGCCGTGCACGGGGATTGAGATGACCGACATCAATTTGCAAATCATGGGACAGAGTTCAAAATCAAACTCCGTTTCATCCTCATGCTCCAATGCAAAGATTACCTTCGGGGGAAAACAGAATCCACCAGCTTGTCATGTTTAGCTTGCTTGTGCCTTTTATACGGGTTACCGCAGCGTAGTACTGGGTCGGTCATGTCGATGTAATAGAAGCTTGCATGCATGGTTAGAGACAGAGAACTTGTTTTTTTTTCCAGGGAGACACGTACAATGTCTTCTTTGCAAGACGTTGTATTCTAGTACTTAATGTATGCGTTCTCAAAAATAAAAAATGAAGAGAATTACACTACTGGCTGCATGTGGACGTAGTAACGCCTCAATCTATAACAATTTTCTGAATTGATCTCCATACAATATTTTCATGATTTTTTGTTACACATACATGAGAGGTCAATTATTTAAAAGTCTCCAGAAAACTTAATTATTAATTAATAAACATCATATGCCTGAAGAGATCAGATCCTAGCTAGTTAATTTGAACTATAAAAGCCCTAAAGCAATTAAAAATAAAGAAAACAACCCTAAAAAAAAAAACCTGAAGACTCCATAGAATATATATATATATATATATATATATATAAAAAACAGGACATAAAACTTGACAGATATGGGACCGGCCTACCCTCTCTCTCCTCTTCTCTATTGTTCGAGCAGTTATATATATCGTCATGGAAATGATGATCTTTCCATTTACCCATATCTGGACAAGTCTATTAATGTCGAAGAAACTATATTAGCAATTAATGTACAGCTAATTGACATCTCGTGCAAAACAGAGGAGGAAAAAAACAATATTATTGGTTAGCTGATTGGTTTGAACGCACCCTTTCTTTAGACGTTACATGAAGTCATGCTTAATTAGTACCATGCATGGCACCTGTCAGTGGCCTTCGGCCAAACTAACATCGAGCCAAGTTCTCATTTTGAGAGATTCGACTCTCCCTTTTCTATTTAATTTGTAGCAAAAAAGAAAAAAGTACCATGGTTAATTAACCTAGCTAGCAAAAGAAGGATGTGATAAAAGGTCGACCCGTATATCAGCTCCTCTCTCCCAGAAGCTTTTGAAACTCAGACCTCCCTGCTGCAAAATGTTATCATCTCTCCCCTTTTTTCCCTCTTTCGACTGACCTTTCTCTTCCTCTCCCTTAATTTTTTTCTCAGCATTATTTGATCCCCCTCTCTATTTTGTCATGCTGTCCATTTTTCACACATATGAGATGCTAGATGTATCTACCGTGTGGTCTAGTACAGGCCCCTCATCGACACAAAGATGCCATGCACCCCCATTCGTGGAGCTCCTTCCATCAAATCTAACAGAAAATACTTTTGCTAGACGTTATCATGGTGGGATAATGATGACCCCAACGTGGCAACGGCCTATAGCCGCATCAAGCACACTGGCTGTGGTGAGGAGACCTGATCTAGATCACCTAACCACGGGACCTGATTTGGGCCGTTGGATTTGTGGAGTTTGATTTTGTAAGCGAAGAATTGCCAGGCAGATTGTTTGCTCGATTTAGCGCTCGAGTGAAACTCAGATTGTTCGTTTGAGGTGTGCGCCCTAGTGGGTTTGAGCGAAGCACAAGCCTAATGTTCACTTGAGGTGCGCTTGATGGTTGGCTTGAGTAAATGTTGGACAAAAAGTTCGTTCGCGGTGCACGCAACAATAGGCTTGAGCGAAGCTCAATTCGTGAGTTCACTTGAGTGTCACTAGATTGGCCATTCAAGTCAATGTTGGACAGGTTCTTCTCTCTACAATGATATGCTTTTGCTGCCTTAGGGTTTCTCACACCATAGCCTATATATGTTATGTTTTAAAGTTTGAAAAAAGAGTATTGAATGGGAAAAACATAGAGAACAATGTTGGAGCATTAGAGAGAGAGAGAGAGAGAGAGAGAGAGAGAGAGAGAGAGAGAGAGAGAGAGAGAGAGAGAGAGAGNGCTCTTGTAACTCACTGTATGTTGTAATCTCCTTTGAATAAAATCTAGTGCAACTTCGTGGACGTAGGCACATTACCGAACCGCGTAAATCTTGTGTTATGTGATTGATTCATGTGTTTCCGCATTTACTTTTCACTATCTTTCTCGTTATCATTGTTTGCGGGTATATTGTTATTTTCGCAAACCCCCATGTAGGGTGGTGCAGGGGAAGACCTAGACAGAGTCTCGCTTTTTTTTTGTTTCTCAGTTTTTAAGTTTTTTTTTTTTTCCAGCTTGTTTTATCCTTTGATTTTTGGGATTTATTTTGAATTTATTTATGATAGAAAATAAAATAATAGAAAATAAGACGGAGAAGAGAGAAGGAGGGGGAGAGACTTTGAAGGCTATATTTTTACCATTCTCGATTGTGTTGAGTATAAATCATGGGTCTCTATTTATAGGAAAATTACGTTGAGATTAGTTAAGAATAAATTGGAACACTAGAAATAATAATTTCTTTCGTAAAACGAAGATATTATTAGTCCCATGACTATGATTTATTTTTTGGAAAGGGAGTGTGTGTGAGTTGTTTATTTCAAGAATAGGCTGGATCCAACCAACTGCACTTTTTTTTTCGTTATAACTTCAAAGGTGCATGATCGCGCGAATTACTTTTGAATAAATTAATAAATCATATTTAAGAACCATAGCATTTCGTGATTCATTGGTAATGGGTTGAGAACGGGAATTGAACTCTATGAGATCTAATCTCCCGTTGTTCCTCAATAGCTCAATGGTAGAGCAATCAGCTGTTAACTGACTGGTCGTAGGTTCAAATCTTACTTGGGGAGATTTAATTCATTCTGAATTCTTTAATTCGGAATGAAAGGGTTCGCTTTGACCGTTAAGAGTAGGTAACCCGTTCCCTCTGTCTTTGTTTCTATTGCATTCTATCTCATCGTATCACATTCTGTTTTGTGATATTTGGGAATCACCGACAATACCTCTATGTAGGTCCGGGATAATCCTTTGTTCCGCAGTCTGGGGCTATTTACAACTAGCCAATTAAGAATTCTCAGATGTACTAGTACTAGCAAGTACATCTTTGATGCAGTCATCGATTCTCCCAAGAGGCCACAATTACCGCGAGCAAACGTATTAATGACGAAGAACGCATTTTTGCTATTCTACTAATACTTGTATACTTGTACTTGCTCTGCTATTCTGCCCAAGCCCGGCTGAGGAAGAATTACGGGGCGTAAAACAAAAAAATATGCTGATTCGGGTGGACATACTATATTTAAAATATCATTTATCCACCATTAAATTAACGATAAATAAAAAGAAAAAGTAAGGCCATTACATTTCGACAAAAGACCC
>QEOT01009587.1:35016-76500 GCA_003123785.1 Pterocarya stenoptera
ATCAAATGGATAAAAAAGAACATTCCCATCTGATATCTATAAGAATTGACATTCCAAGACAGACAGACAAAGACCATAAAAGAGATAGATGCTCTGCTTGACACACGAGATAGATGCTCTGCTTGACACAGGTATATTCTGATCAGTACTGTAGCAGCCAAAAAACGAGGGGTGGGGCTGAGAAAGGAGCTGGTTCTGGTGAACCAACCTCGTTCCTTATCTTTCGTTGGAATCTTTATAGTTATTTTATTTTCTCTTCGATCGTGGACGTAGAATCATGGGTGCCCAATCTCACCAGCTACGTCGACAGAATATATAAAAAGTGCAGCATTAACTTTTACTGCACTTTTGTTTTCCCTTAATACACTATGTGAAAGATACTCATTATTTCAACACTAATCATTACAATCCTGATTTTCATACCCTAAAAATGAAAAGGTTAATTGGCTGCAACTGTGCTCTACGCTTTTCTCTTGCATTGATATTGGTATAATCATTAGGGGGACTAAATTATATAAATTATGTCAATGCTTATTATATAAATGAATATGCTCTTCTTGGTCCATGGGGTTTTTTCTTTGAAATTTTCTTTGTAGGAAAGTGGGACATTTTAATCTTATGCCCCTTTTCATTTTCGGCTCGTTTGGATATTAAAATATTAATTTTTAATATTATTATTATTTTAAAATTTAAAAAAATTAAATTATTTATTATATTTTATATAAAAATTTATAAAATTATAATGATGAGATTAGATGAGTTGAGATGGTACTTTCTGTATCTAAATGAGCCATTGTGCCATGAGAGCTTAAAAAGTGCTTTTTAGCACCTAAAAATTAGCTCTTTAATTTGGGTAAACAAATATTAAAGCAGTTTGATGGTCTTGAAAAAACAAAATTTGGATTTTAGAAGAAAAGACCTCAAAATGGTAGTTAGAAGTACATAATTGCTTGATTAAAGCATTATTAGTGACCTTTTTAAAGTGGGTTTATCCTGGCTCCCCGTCTGTATGGTGATTCAAATCCTTTGAAACTCTGCAGTCTGCATTAAGCCCTCCCTTACCTACGCACTGACGATATAATTTCCCAACAAAACAAGTCGGTGCTTTCACACCACGCATTGTGCATACAGCTTCACATGATGTGTGATTTGTTCATTATATATAGCCATTAGGCCAACCTGCACTTTGCACGTTGTTTTCAAACCTATTCAAAACGAAAATGACAATTTTATAATTATTTTACAAATTTTATATAAAATTTAGGATAATTTTATAATATTAAAAATTAATTTTAATGGAATTGCATGATTTTATTGATTGTTTGAAAATAAATAATAAAATAATTATAAAAGAGTTATAGGTATATTATTGCTTTATTCTGATTCATTATAATTACAAAAAGTTAAATATTATATATATATATATTTTTTTTTATCTCCGTGGAACTATGATTTCAATGATATATTAGAGCGAAGCATACCTAGCTAAGAGCACAATTTAAATCATGTTGGTAATGATCTTGAGGTATTTTTGAGTGCCTAACTTATGGGGAAGTTAGCTCAATTCAATGTCTTATTTCAGACTTGTTTATTTTAGGTTGGCATATCTAGGCCAGCTTCGTGACAACCTCGGACGGTATTAACATTTAAGAAAACAACGTCATCTTATAATATCTATATAAATATCTATATATATTTCTAGTTGATCGTGTTGTTGATTGAGGATTAAGGTTGGGTTTAAATATACAGTTCAGATGAGATGAGATATTTTGAATAGTAGTTGAATAAAATATTATTAGAATATATTTTTTAACGTTATTTTTATTTTAAAATTTGAAAAAAGTTAAATTATTTATTATATTTTTATATAAAAATTTAAAAAATTATAAGAATTGAAATGAAATGAGATGAGATAAAAGTATTATGTAAGTTAAAGGATCCAAAAGCAATTAGACCTTATATCTTAGGGATATAAGTACTCAAGAAACCATTGGAGTTTTTTTTTTTTTTTTAATTTTTTTTGAAAAAATTGAAAATAAAATTAGCTTTATCATTATTATTTTTAAAAATATGAAAAAAAGAAAAAATAGTTCACTCGGAGTTTTTACAAGATTGCGTTTTAGATTAATTTGTATAATTTTTTAAAATATGGACCTCACAAAATAAAATAAATTCCAAAATCTTCGCCTTTAAATATTAAACCCACGGAGGAAAAATATCTTTATCAAACGGCATTTGTGTGGCCTCGGCTCAGCTCCATATCTATCGCTCACTCTCTCTCTCCAAATTATCTTTTCGCCTCCTCCTTCGTTTCAATCCCTCGTTTATTTGTCCGAAAACAAAAAGTTTCGCTTGCACACGGAACGCTCTTCTAATCCCTCGCTAATTTGGCCCTTGAAGCTCTGAGCAATGAGCCTTTGATTGGCTCCCGCTTTCATTTTTGTGAATTCTTGGTGAGGTTTTCTTGTGTGCGTCTTTTGGGTTGTTTAATGCTGAGCTTGATTCAATGAGATTGCTCTGCTCACTTGCAAATGGCCTCTGCTTCCTCCATGTCAGGTATGTATGTCTACTCTGTTTGGGTGCTGAGAAAATGTGGGAAAATTCAGGAAATTGAAATTACAAGTATTGGTTTCCAATCTTTGTAACTTTGAAGCAATAAAAAAAGTAAAATAAACAATCAGTGAAGTTTGCCTAGTACTACTATGCGGCTTATTTTAATCAATTTTGGTTTTTCTAGCTATTGTAATGTTTTCTCAGCTACCGTTAAGATTTGTCTCTATGTAAATACGGTATCTTGAATTTTTGTCTTATGGCCATGGGGTTCTGAAATACTGAAAATTGTGGTTATGTAAATCTTGTAGTTTCGTTAGAATGCGTTAACGCGTGTAAATCACCAAATTGGCATGGGAGTGGAAGATATGATTGTAACGTTCTATCGTGCGCGTGGAAAGCGCCAAGGATCTTGACCGGGTTCCTTGCGAGCACAGCTCACCCACCTCAGTGTTCCTCGCCGTCTTACGGACGAAATGGAAGAAGATGCCGGAGTAATTCTGTAATGTTTCTTGAACTGCATTAGGAGATGTAGTATCTAAATTTTGGTTCCTGCCAGTTCAAATGCGTTTCCAAAATCTATTTTATGTTTATCATGTTCAAAACTTTGGATTTTTGTGCAAGAGGATTGCTTCTATCCCTAAATTTGAAACCTTTAACTGAGATCAGAATTTAAGCTAAAGTTAGGATGCTGATTTAATGCATGGGAAGCATCAAAGTGTCTCTTGCGAGTCGCAATTAGTTGAAGTTTTTGCAGTATCTTAATATAGGATTAATATAAAATTGGCACGTTTTTAGAATCTTTATAATCTCTGAGAATGAGAAGTGCTGTTTATTTTGTATTATATTTCACGTACACTTGCCCCCCTTTTTGCCAGACCAAATTCTGTTATAAAAAACCTCTTGTTTGTGAAAGATATTTCTCTCATGAAACTCAAATCTTGAAATGATTTTTGTTTGTGAAGTGATGCTTGTCTCTTATAAAAGTTCATCACTCCAAAGTTACAATGCTTTTGTCACAAAAATGGCAACTGCACAAGCAATGTTGTATGTATTTGGAATTACTGGTATGCTGATTATAGAAACTGGCTTGCATAGTTAATTTAACTGGAAAACCTGTCCAATGTTATCCTCTTCCAGAGATGCGAAGCCTTCGAAGAAAGAGGTTGGTATTCTAGTGAAGGTTCCGACTTTGATCTTTTTGGAAGACACTTCAAACCAAGCTTGCCTCATGTTGCTTGTAAAAGATGGCAAATGTGCTGCTCTTCATCCTTCTCTATGGGTGCATTCAATGAGGTCTCTCCTGAAAGGTTATGGGAGGTATAGTCCAGTTGTTGTTCAACATGACATCTCTTTGTGATTATTACAATAATGGTATTTAACATGGATTTATCTTTTCCCTCTTGTTCATGTTATATGCTAAAATTGATCCTCTGATCCTCAGGATCTTAAGCCCACTATTTCATACCTTCCACCTAAAGGACTAGAGTTGGTCCTTAAAGCTCTTAAGGTTAGCTATGTGCTTGGCATGAAATCCTAGTATGATCATTCTTGTAAACCAATCTTTTGAAGTGTTGGTCATATCTAAATGTAGCTTTCCTGTGGTATAGCTGGCTTTTGAGGCTCATGATGGCCAAAGAAGACGAAGTGGAGAACCCTTCATCATTCATCCAGTTGAAGTTGCCCGTATACTAGGCCAACTTGTGAGTCTTACAAAATTAAAATATATGCTGTCCTTTATAATAATATTTTTCTTGCAATCTACCATCTTTTTTTTATAAGCACAATCTGTGGTCAAATTTGAATCCAATTTATCCTTCTAGGAATTGGATTGGGAGTCCATTGCTGCCGGATTACTGCATGACACTGTTGAGGATACAAATGTCGTTACTTTTGAAAGAATAGAGGAGGAGTTCGGTTCTACTGTCCGCCGTATTGTAGAAGGAGAGACTAAGGTACTTTGTATAATTATAGATGCTAACTATAGTTATCTTTGCTCATTGGTAGCTTGTGTCGTTTTGGACTAGCACCATATTAAATTGGTTGACCATTGGTTTAATATTCCTCTTTGCTGAGTAGGTATCTAAATTGGGAAAACTAAACTGTCAGAATACAACTGATTCAGTACAAGATGTAAAAGCTGATGACCTGCGTCAGATGTTTCTTGCCATGACAGAGGAGGTAACCCATTTTTTATGATATTTGTTAATGCTCTGTCCCGGTTCTGATGAAATCCATTTTTGAGACTGAAAGGGCTGCTGTTTCAGGTTCGGGTTATCATTGTCAAACTAGCTGACAGATTACATAACATGCGAACTCTTTCTTTCATGCCCCCACATAAGCAGGTGGTGTGTTATTGCTTTCATATTAGCTAGCAATTGACTCTTTTCTTGATTATTGACATTGTTATTTTTTGTACAGTCTAGCATAGCAATGGAAACGTTGCAGGTCTTTGCTCCTCTAGCAAAGTTGCTGGGCATGTACCAAATTAAGGTAGTTCTTTATGAGCTCATACATACTTTGTTATTGCTTTTGAGTTCCACACAATGTCTCATTCACATTCTGTAATCACATTAGAATGCTGTCAGCAACCATGCTGACAAGTAACAATTTTTTGTAACTGAATACTCTAGTTACTTGTCAAAAAATGAAAAGCAACCATTGTTTTTTTTTTTTAATGAAATTCATAATTTATTGTTTTTGCATGTTGTCAAAGTTTAGAATGTTAAACATGATAAAGTTATACGTTTAAGTCTGGGTTTCCATGGGGTTTTTGTGCTGGTTTACACATGCTGACCAAGTGTTGCAACAATGATCCCAGACTACCTCTCTTACCCAGAGTTGCAACCATTGCTCTTAATTTAAGCTGCATTTTCGTATTGTATCTTATACATATACAATATATATTTTAAACTTAGGATAGACCCAATATTTGTAAATCTAGGGCAGGGCCAAAATTATGCCTAGAAGGAAATGAATAGGTGTTTTATGACAAATTCAAAAATTTTAAAACTTCTATAGATCAAGATATTTTAGCAACTAAATATCAACGAAATCAACATATCAAAAGCAATAAATAAATCAACACAAAGACTTTATTGGCGATCTGGAAAACTTTCGAAGAACTCTTCAAAAGAAAATTCCACTATAGAAGAAGTTTTTACAACCACTTGATCTCTGCCCTACAATAGCTTTAAAACTTTGACCTCTTCTTAGCATCACAAACAAACTTGTTCTCAAAACTGGAACTCTGATCTAAGGATAGTCAAAGAAACATAAGGGTGCTGGTTTGTGTATAAGGAGAAATAAATTTTGCTTGAACACACTCAATCTTACATGCAATTTTCTCTCTCTCGCAAAATTCTTAAGGAAATCTGAAGATAATGCCCATCAACAAAACAATTATGTGTAAGGGTGCTTATATAGGTATGGCTCAAAATAGGACTAAGAATCCTTTTTAAATACGTAATTCTGACAAGTTTGCCCAATTGAAGGTCTTACATGCATCTAGCGAACTCAATTTTGCAATTTTTGGTGGAGCATAGGTCTCATGAACTTTCTAGAATTTTCGGTATGCTGGCCAGGGTATTACAATGGTCTAACCAACTCTCAGATTTTTACATTTTTTGTTCCAATTTCAAAATAGACCCTACCCAATGTTTTTACAACTTAGTTGGACTTAAGTTTCAATGTTGAATATGCCAACAAAATATTTTTGGGGAATGTTGTCCCATTACATTGTATTCCATTAACATATGGGTCCCTATGTTACAGTCGGAGCTTGAAAACCTATCCTTCATGTACACAAATGCTGAAGATTATGCTAAAGTTAAGAGAAGAGTTGCAGACTTCTATAAAGAACATGAGAAAGAACTTGTGGAGGTAATGCTGTTCTCTGTTGAAACTGAATAGAGCTCTAACAGTATTATCAATTGTGTGACACCTTTTATGGCATGCGATGTTTGAATTTACCTCTTTGGCAATCTATGTTCAGGAGCTTTCCAGGCAATGTTGTCTTGATGGGATTTACTTATGAGGACTTTGTCTCTTTGAATCAGGCAAACAAAATATTGATGAAGAAGATTGAGGATGATCAGTTCTTAGACCTTATGACTGTGAAAACTGAAGTTCGAGCTGTATGTAAAGAGCCGTACAGGTCAGACCATGAATCTATCTTACTTGCAATTAATTCAGGTATTGATCTGCTTGTGCTCCAACCCATGATCCTTGTTACGACTGATCTCATTATATGCATCTTGTTGGAGACTTTTAAGTCTATCATCTGTGATTAAGTAGCTGATTAGGTCGTGCATTATACACTGTGGAGAATTGCAACATGAAAATCAACCACATACGTTGCAGTAGTGTCTTACCCAGTTGTAATATTGGTTATATGTACTTATCAAAAAAAAAATATTGGTTATATGTATGGCCATGTTTACACAAGAGCTCTGTTAGGATCCCAAGAAGTCTTGGGAGAAGAGCGCTTTGATTTGTGTAGATGTTTTAGTGAGACATCATTTTCTTTTCTTTCTTTTTGTCCTGGGCAGTGAGGCATCATTTTCTTTCATGCTAAGTGTGCCTTACATTCAAAGGATTTTGTTTTCCTTTCTGAAACAACCTTTAGGTTTCTTTTCTGATGGCCTGTTGTAAGTGTTGCTATGTAGGGCTTTCTACAGGCCTTGAAAGTGACATTTTGCTGTTTACTTGCAGTATCTATAGGGCTTTCCTCAAATCTAAAGGCTGTATAAATGAGCTTAACCAAATTGCTCAGGTTTGTTGTCGTGTCTCCTTTAACTGAATTAAAATCTTATGAGGCAGAATACGTGATGTTTTTATATCTGCTTATTCACATAGTTCTTCCTGGTTGTCATAAACAGCTTCGTATTATTGTAAAACCAAAGCAATGTGTTGGAGTTGGGCCTTTATGCAGTCCAGAGCAGGTAAATCCTGGCCCTGATTTGGGCGTCTATTACTGCTATCTATACTTTTACTAATCCTTTTTCCGATTATTGTATTTCTCACAGATTTGCTACCATGTTCTTGGTCTGGTTCATGGAATCTGGACCCCTATTCCTCGAGCTGTGAGTATGCTGCTGCTTTTTCTCTTTGAAGAGTAATTGGTATAGAATGAAAAAAAAAAGAGAGAAGATTGATGTATATCAATTTATCGGTTTTGCTTTTTTAACAGGTCAAAGACTATATAGCAACCCCAAAGCCTAATGGCTATCAAAGTCTCCACACAATGGTGATTCCGTTTCTGTATGAGAGCATGTTTAGGCTAGAAGTTCAGGTAGTTTGGATGATCATTATTGAGCAATTCCCTTTTCCTGCATAATTAGAAAGAAGGCTTTTGTTCTGTTGATTTATATTCTTTGAGTGCCTCTAAGGCTTGGTTCTAA
The DNA here is from genome assembly GCA_003123785.1 of Pterocarya stenoptera. Lineage (NCBI taxonomy): Eukaryota > Viridiplantae > Streptophyta > Magnoliopsida > Fagales > Juglandaceae > Pterocarya > Pterocarya stenoptera. Next base: position 42,969 of record QEOT01009587.1, read on the forward strand.
TTTATTTTATTCTAGTTATTATGTAATTACTTCTGAGGTGTTTGTTCATCTTTGGGTTATCTACTTTTTGGCAGATAAGAACTGAAGAGATGGACCTTATAGCTGACAGAGGCATTGCTGCTCATTATAGTGGGAGACTATTTGCAACTGGTTTAGCTGGAGATACGATGCCAAATGGTAGAAGTTCAAGAGGAAATACTGTCTGTCTCAGCAATGCAAATATTGCTCTCCGGGTACTTAACCTTTTTCCCTTGACAAACTGTGATTATTTGCAATTCCTTCTTGAAGGGTCTTTGTGGTAAACCCCTTCAAGCCCCTAACTTGAATGCTAACTTCATATTCAAGTCCTTTGTTTCTTCCAGATTGGTTGGCTCAATGCAATCAGAGAATGGCAAGAGGAGTTTGTTGGCAACATGAGCTCTAGGGAATTTGTAGACACNCATATGTTTTCATCATGATGACATGATTCTTTTCTTCTTCAAAATATTGTGCTTGGTAATATTTTTCCAGTATTTTGTGTATTATTCAATCAAAGCTAAGTAATCCAGCAGATGATTCCAAACACAAAACAAGAAGCAGCATTCGAATCTTTTTGTACTCTTTGGGCGATACTTAATTGCATAAACTTCTTGAAGATTCACAATTTCTTAATTTACCAGGCTCTCTCAAGCAAATCAGCTTTCCAGAGGCATAAGCAATGGTTGCAGCATGCTAAAACACGAAGTGCCAGACACAAAATCATCAAAGTAGGCTTTGTTATGTTGAATATGGATGCCACATTGCTCTAGTAGCCTTTCTTCAAATACTTACCATTTTTTCTTTTGTGTAGTTTCTAAGAGAGCAAGCCACACTATCTGCTGCTGAAATAACAGCAGATACAGTAACGGATTTCATTACTGATTCTGAAGAGGAGATTGAAGCAGAAGAGCTTCCAGATCCTTCCAAGAGAAGACCTAAGTGGGAGAAGATCCTTATGAATGTTGGGGAAATGTTGTCCCCAGAAAATGGACGTATTCAGGTCCCCAAGATCAATGGAAAGCATAATAAGCATGTGCAACATGTAAGTTTGAAGGCTGAAGAGGAATTCTTATCACAAGGAAATGGTGTTGCCAAAATGATACAAGCTAACATTCCAATGTACAAAGAAGTCTTGCCCAGTTTGGAAAGTTGGCAAGCCAGCAAGATTGCATCTTGGCACAATCTTGAAGGGCATTCCATCCAATGGTTTTGTGTGGTGTGCATAGATCGAAGAGGTAACTTTTATTCACTCCACAAAACCATGCTTTATTTCCCTCTTGCTTCAAAAGTAGGTTTGGAACATAAGTGGGGATATGATGCATGCCGCATGCATGCATGCATGCATGGCTCCTCCTTGACTCTGACCTATTTTTAAGCCACCCATATAAATTTGAAGGAGATGCTCGTTCATGCTATTTAGTAAAAATCTTCTGTAGTTTTCAGTCATACTTTTTTGTGGTGAGTCCTCCACCTAGAGTCGAGAAATGATTTCTCACAACACTACTCTGATAAGTTCAGATTTCGTGGATTAGTACGTCACTTAACTGAATTATTCTTGTCCAACAATAATTTCAGGCATGATGGCTAATGTCACAACTGCATTGGCTGCTGCAGGAATTGCTATATGTTCTTGCGTGGTGAGTGATTGATATTGATTTAAAACTCGGCTGAATGAATGTCTGTTGGTATTTTAGTAATACGTCATTATGTAACACTTTGACTTATGTTGACCAGGCTGAGATTGATGGAGGGAGGGGAATGGCTGTCATGTTATTTCATGTTGAAGGAAACCTGGAATGTTTGGTAGTGCATCAGATCCATCTCCAAATTTGATATTATCATTACATGTTTTCCTGCCTGATGTCTATTTATGTTGTGTTGAATCCCTGAAAAGTCTTGATGTAAATTGTTTCTCTCTCAGGTTAATGCTAGCTCAAGTATAGATCTAATCCTTGGTGTTTTGGGATGGTCTATGGGTTGCAGTTGGCCAAGCTCAACAGAGACCCGCCAATTCCTTGAATGTTGAACAATAAGCAGAGTCAATGATTACAACAAGTTTGCCCGGCGGCATAGCCTGGGTATGAAGTTTTTGTCCACAGAAAATTCTAATTCGGGTGTGTTATATGTTAGATTTTGGGTATTTAGTTAGTTCTCATCTATTGTTTGGACACTCATTACCAAATAAACCAAGCTGCTGCCAAAGAGCTTAGTCCGTGGATTGAGGGCACTGTACATAGAAACAAGAGTGATAGGGTAAGTAGTATACGCTTTGTAAAGATAATTGAGAGGACAGGGTAGCAAAACAATTATAGTAAGGGTCGTAAGGAATTCTTGCTTTATAAATTCTTTTTCCCCGATCAACTGAGTCGATTGATTATCCTCTCCTCCATTGAGTCCCATTGAGCATGCATGATAAGCATTTCGTATAGGTACCCATCAAGGGCACCCATCATCTCAACAATGCCCCCGGTAATGGAAGCGTAATGATTGCCTGGTTTCAATATTGATGGAAGTTTTAGGGTGTGCAACGACTTTATGACAGTTTTCTTGGTCTTTTTTCTATCGGTAAAGAAGAAATTTTCATTTGCACCGGACACATACAAGAGCAGCACCTATGTCGACAATTTTCATAGCTAATAGGTTGTTAGACTGCGGTGCTCTCGCTTCAGTGCTCTGTAATCTGTCTTGCCTACTTACTGTAAAAGTTCCTGTCATTATAACTTTTAAACGTTGCGCTGTACCTAATCGATCTTGTTAGGCATGGGCCGCATGGCTTTGGCTAATACATTTCTCCAAATTTTCTATACCTTTATATTGATGTTGCATCTTCCAAGAAATCAGTCTTCTTGGGACGGTTTCTACTTGTTTATGATCCCCAGTTGCTTGGTTTTTGCAAGATCTTCTTGATCATACATGGTTAAATTCGCGTGAACCATTATGAACACAAAGATGCAAGTGTCAAAACTAGAGAATGGTGCTTTTTGTCAAGAACTTTGATGTTCTTATTTGACCTAAAGTAATTAAATACACTCCTTGGTGCCTTTCTACGATTCCCGGGCAATGAAAGAGTTATGACTTGGCAGGTGTTGGTACAGCCTTCTGATCTTTGAAAGCAAGTAACAGCAGCAGCAGCAGCAAGATTATTGAAAAAATCCAAATTCCTAACTTCGATGAGCGTGCTGGTTGATTATTTACCTTCACTGGCTTGTGCGTTTCCTTCCAAATCATAGTGGGTTCTTCAGCAGCTTCATACTTTAAGGCATAGCCATTCTCTTTGCTGTTAAAGTAATCAAGCTTGACCAGTTTAGCTGGTTCATCTTCCTCTTCCTCTGTTTTCTCAATAGCGTTTTGAAATGTGAAGACTGTTTGCTCCAATTCTTGTGATGAATCCACTATCAACTCTGCCGGCCAAATTGCTTCGGTATTCGATTCCATGGAAGAGTCCCCTGTTGTACCTTCCGAGCTTTCCTTGCCTTCCTCCACAATGCCTCCTTCCCAATCGTCTCTCTCTTCTTCTTGTTCTTCTTCATCTTCATCTGATTGAGTTGCTGATTTTTCGTGTTCTGCCTTGTCTTCTTTATAAAAAAGCAGAGATTCTTCATCGCTCTCTTCATCATCTGATTGAGTTGCTGATTTTTCGTGTTCTGCCTTGTCTTCTTTATAAAAAAGCAGAGATTCTTCATCGCTCTCTTCATCATCTGATTGAGTTGCTGATTTTTCGTGTTCAGCCTTATCTTCTGCATGGACAATCACGAAAGCTTCATCGGCCTTTTCGTCTTCAATGGTTTTGATTGATATCGAGTTGTTCTCCTCCATGCCGGAATCATTCTTCACGATTGTTTCTTCAATCAAAATAGGACTCTCCGGCACTGGCAACGAACATTTTCCCACGACACCACAATCATCGCAGGAATCAACACTTTCTAGTGTTGAATAATCACAAATAACGATCTCTTGTTGACCGCTCAAGGAGTCCTCGTTTTCTTCGCTGATTTCATTCCTTGGTTTCTCTTCCTTCAACAAATTAATCATGACATTAACGATTTTCCATGCAGAAGCACATAATAACTACAAAGGATTCTGACAGAATGCGACCAAAATCACTTGCATAAACAGTGAGATTTTCCTATCATACGCTACTGCTGAATCCTTTGAGAGGATTTTCAAAAGGGGTGGAGGTGTGAATTATACGTACCATGATTAAACTTTTGGCAGACACCAAAGTCTCGCAGGGATCATCAATCTGGGTAACGCTCGTCTGTGGCGTTCCATGCCTTGTCAACCTGCAGATCGATCACATCCTAAAAAAATAAGCAAAAAACAGAGATAAACACACAATCATGCATAAAAAATTAATGACAACTCGCTGACCATGAACCATAATATGAGGTCTGAGGAATGAAGCGCAGCCCTTCACTTCCTTCCTCTTCTCTTTTGTTGTTCTTTGATTCTTTGGATACATCGCTGGGATTTCTTGGGTTATTATCGGCGTCCTTCCTTCTTCTATTTTTGAATGTGAAAACTGCAATCAAACCTGCAATAGCCACGGCTCCTCCCAACACCACCACCCCTCCAATGCCATCTCCACCGCCAAGGCTTATCTGGGTCCTCTTCATATCTTGCTTGCTCCTGCTCTTTTGCTCCTCCATATGAATTCTTTCTCTTCCCCTTTCTGGGTCTGTCTTGCCTTGCAATTTCTTTATTCTTTCGTTTGGGTTTTGAGCAATAAAAGGGAAGAGACAAGTAAGAGAGGGTTTAGGGGGGGAGAGGGAAGATGACTGACTTGGAGAAGGAGTGAAGCATCAATATTGGAGGTTGAACCGGGCGTGGCGTTGGAAGGATGGGTCACGTGGCATCTCCTTGCCTTGCCGCGTAGTTCACAAACGAAAACTATGCTATCCTCACCCTCCTTGTGAAGTTACATGGACCACCTCGAAGATTAGGGCTATAATTATGCGCTACAATAACTATGGGAAGTACGCGGTACTACTTGTCATCAACAATGGCGGCGAGGAAAAAGTTTGGTTAGGTTGCACATTCAATTGGTGGTTCTTTTGCTCGTGTATGTCACTGTTATATTATTTTCAGGTTTAAAATAAGAGTTTCAAAACTCTAATCAAGTCATCTCATTTTTATTATTACAATTTTTTTAAATTTTTATAAAAATATAATAATATTTTTTTTTCAAATTTTAAAAGAATCTTCCTAAATTTTTACATAAAATATAATAAACAATTTAATTTTTTTAAATATTAAAATAATAATAATATTAAAAAATAATATTCATCAAATATCTTATTTTACTATTCACAAATCATCTCAACTCTCTTACCAATCCAAACCGTCCAAAGCTTCTCACCGTACCTAGCTTCCATTCCATGCTCCCACTGCATTTTTTTATATTTTATATTTTTTTATTTAATGATTAAGTAAGTATTTTTTTAATAATGTTGTGATTTTTTTAATTTTTTTAATATTTAAAAATATTAAAAAAATATATGTAAAAAAAAAAACATAATAATTACACTAATTGAGCTCCCAGCGGGAGCTAGTAACGGTCTACAGCCACCCCTAAAATAAAAGACATGGTTTTTTATCTTGGAAATTAAAATCGTGGTGGGTTCCCAATTAAACTGTCAATTTATCTCTTGATCTATTAAAATTTGGATAAATCACTAAATGATCTTGTGCTCATAAACACTTAATTCTCATGATTAGAAGATTTTTCATGATTCGTAATTTTTTTTTTTTCAAGTTACAAGAAAAGATCCATTTCTCCAATTAAAAGCATGTTTAGCATGCAGAAGCTGAACACGATAACGATTTTTTTTTTTTTTTGGAAAATGCTTGTATGTTCACTCTATTTGACCGTTGGTCAAATTTTTTTATTTTATTTTTTAACTTAATGATTAAAGAAATGATTTTAAATATATTAATATATTTTTTATTTTTTAACAATCTTTAAATATATATAAAAAAAAAAATACACTGAACGGTAAGCCCCAAAAATATATTTGCTAGTGTTGAACTTTGAATTGCATGCATACATGATGACTTGTTCCATTGGCCTGGTGCCTTCCCCCGTTCAACATCAACAAGAACAAGAACATTTACGATTCTGATCAGAAATTTTATGTAACCACTTGTAAGTATTTTCACTCGTTTATTTTTAAAGTGAGATAAGATTAAAATTAAAAATTGAATAAAATATTATTAAAATATATTTTTTAATATTATTTTTATTTTAAAATTTAAAAAAAATGAATTATTTATTTTATTTTATACAAAAATTAAAAAAATATATAATAATGAGATGAGATAAATTGAGAATAGTTATGAAAATATCTAATTACTACTTTGCCGTGCCTTTTCAAATAAACTTATTAAAATCATATCAAACGAACGACCCAAAATCTATGATTGTACCCAATAATCAGATTAATTAATGTCCTGATCATTTGGCTGGCTTGGATGCAGGCCGTTTCAGATCAGTTTCATTGACATTGATGGTATTAGCGTCCCATTGATGATATGGGCTCATTGGAATCTTGGTTATATTAAGATAAATAATATAAATTATTCAATCTGCTTCTTTCATATGATCAATTTAAATATTTGGGATAAGAAATGATTTCACGTGATATTAAAATAGAGATTCTAAATTCAAATTCTGATTCTAGACTTTGTTTCAATGAATTAAATATTTCACATACTTGACAGAGTATTAAAATAAATTTATTAAATCTACGTGCATCCTGACCTCCATCTATTTTGTTGTGTTAGCATCTGGTACAAGCTTCAAGCCCTAATGCTATGTCTTGAACAAAGTAACCAAAGACAGAATTAACTATGCTTCATTAGGCCTTCATCAGGGAAACAAAGTTCTCTACATTAAAACATATCTCCAGAGGAGCAAAGAGTAAAACCCACAAATTAAGAAACTAAACATGAATATATATTTATATATATATATATATTTATATTATTAAGGTAATTTCTTGAGATGTGTAATATTAGAAACCATCTGAATCAGAATTTGGCTCTGGAGTGAAAAAGAAAGGCCCAACAGTGTACAGTTTGATCTTCTTGTCTTCAAGCAGACGAAAAGATCCAAGAGGAGCACCAGCGATCCCTTTGTTTACGTCTGTGGGGAAGTTACAAGTATCCGAAGGAGAGAGCTCAAGGAAAGCCCTGCACTCCTTAAGCTTCCTACCATCTTGGACCTCTGAAGGAGACAATGTTGCAAAGAAGTAACCCTTTGGATTACAAGCATTACTTAAGAAGGTAAAAGGCGCAGTCTCGAACCCTTGCTCATCCACAGCTAGACATGTTATCCTTGTCACGGCTCCTATATATATTATATATATATATATACAGAATGAAGAGAACAGCTAGTAAATTAGAAATACTCAAATATAACTAATTTAACTCATTCATAGACATGAAGTAAAACAAATAAATAGTTATCTAATCATGACTTAATGATGAAAGAATGATATATAGCTAAAATTAAGGACGATGAATATAGTTTTCTCGACGAATATTAATAGTCGTAGGAATGACCTTCAAGTGGGATGAGATTATTAGAGCCGGATTTGCAGTAAACAAGCCCTTGGATAGCTATAATGGTGGAAAGCAGGTCATCTTTTCCTACATTTGTTTTCTCAAGGTCGTATTTTGGGCTGTACCCTTCACCGCTTGCAGATGCATTAATCACCAGTACCAGGGAGGAGATCATCAGAAGCAGAGAGGCTGGAAACATGAAGACCAGGTTTAGATCAGCCATTGTCAGGCACATACAAAGATTAGGGTCAATTAATATTGGTGATCAAGTACTACTGCATGCATGTGTAGGAAGAATATTAATAGCATGATGTCCGTTTTATAGGGCGGGGATGTCTAATAAATTTATTATATATCTTCTTGGGTGCATGCATCTTTATTAATTATTAGTAATTTATTTTCATTATGGAATAAAATAAACTTAGTTGGAACTTACTTGATCGCACGATATATATCGAATAATTGCATTAATGCTCAAATTATTTGCATTCAACAAATTAGAGTAATGCTATACTTCATATTCTCATCCTATTTTCATTTCATTATGTAAGATGTGGCATATTTATCATTATTGGATGATAAAAAATATCCAATAAATGATCATCTAATAGTGATAAATATGCCACATCTTATATAGTAGGATGAGAATTGGATGATAATGTGGTACTGTATAAAATTTTCCTTCGACAAATTATTAAGCAACGTCAATTAGGCCTATTCATCCGGGTTCCAACCCGGAAACCTGGGTATACTCGGACCGGAACCCGGGTTTCAAACCCGGGCCGGGTTAGACCCGGGCCGGAACCCGGGTGAATCCGGATTTCTCAAAACTCGGATTCCGGGTTCTGGGTTGAACCCGGTTTTTTTTATTTTTTATTTTTTTATTTTTATTTTTAAGTTTGAATGGAGGTTTATGATTAATTAATATGGCTATAAGTCAACTTAGAAAACCTCTAAAACTTGTATCTTGAATTAGGAATTAATTGATTTAATTTCCTTTTTCATTTGATTGAGAAATCTCTCACGTAACTTTACATATATGTATAAAAGAAAATTCTACAAAAATTTTATTATTTTATAGAAATTAGGAAATTATGCAAAATATGGCATAAATTTGCAGCATAATTTATGAAAATAAATTATGGCATCGTGGAAAACAATGCTGCATGTAATAATTGAGAGCTGCTTTGATTGGGTGGATCAAATATAAGAGATATTTTTCATGACAGTTTTAAACATTAAATTACAAATTTATTTATTCCTTTCTTAAAAACTTCTTTCTTATAGATTATGGCTATAAAAAATCCAATTATGCTACTTAATTAGCAAGTTAATATCCAAATCAATTAATCTTGCCTATTTTTCTATAAAATAAAAAATGAAAGATCCAAACATCCAAATTGAAAAAAATAAAAAATAAATAAAAAAGGAACCCGGATCGGATGTACCCGGATTTTGCAACCCGGGTTTCGGGCCGGGCCGAAAAAAAACCAGCCCGGATGAACAGTCCTAACGTCAATTAGGCCAATTAACTCGCAAACCTTGAATATTTATATGCATCATTTTAGTCCTTTTGAAGATTAGATAAATTAATTGTTCTGCGTGGTACTACTCATGCATGTGTAGAAAAAGTTTCAAACTAACTCTATGATCATCGATCATCTTAATTAGTACCGTTTACATGACGAAATTAATTCATTTTCCATATATAATTAAAGACATGATATGGGACTAAATTTAACATTAATTCGGTAGGTCAGGTTAATTAGAAGGCTCTTGAGATCAAGAAAGAAGGTTAATTTGTCCCGTTTAAATTCTTTGAATTCAAAAATAAGTTGAGACGATTTTAGATGAATTAAATAAAATTTTATTAAAATATTATTTTTTAATATTATTATTTAAAAATTTTTTTTAAAAAAATAATAATAATAATATGAAATAAATTATGATGAATTTCGAATCCAAATCGGAACTTACCATATTTTAACCGAGTTTTTGGACTGACTAGATCACGGGTGCTGTCATAATTCGTTGTTGGAAGCTGCTAGGGACCGACATATTGGACCGACCGGCTTTACCGATTGACTATTTATTATTTTATTAAAAAAAAAAAGCTAAAGACAGGAGCCACGTTAAGAATGGTACTCCCACTCCAGTCGGCAAGGGCCATCAGTCCCGGTCCTCGGGCAAATTAGCTTTTTTTTTTTCTTTTTTCTTTTTTTCGGTTTCTCGGACGTTTTCCCTTTTAACGCGGATGTTTCTTCCAGCTTGTTTGAGTTGTACTGTAATTTCACTCAAGTGGGCTGATATATGAGAGAAGAGCTCTTTGCTGATCAGTAACTTTGATAAATAACTACAATAATAATTAAAGAGATTTTATAAAAATAAATTCATAAATTAATATAGTTTCATATGATATATTAAATTTATTTTATAATAAAAATAAATTTACAATCTAAAGTATCACATCAAATTACGTGATCAGTTTTTAAATTTACTTTTATGAAATGTATTTATAGATAAGGTATTTCTCTTTTACATAAGTTGGTGTGTTGGATATACTTTTCCGTGGAAATATTTTATTTATTAAATTCAAAGGCAGGTATTTTTACTCATATGACTGGGATTATAGTGTGCTTGTCACAAAACTGAAGTGGCATATATATCCACTAGATAATTTCAAATAATAAGACTAAAGTTAAAAAAAAAAAAAAAAATAGAGTCATGGGAGATTTCCCCTCCCCCATGGGTGGTTGCAACCAAATGGTGGCCTGCAATCCGCGGCTAAATCAGCTACCCTCGAGGAGTGGCCGCCATGAGATAGAATGGGATGATTGCTGTTTCTTTTCCTAATTATTTTTATTTAATTTTGGGATTTAATTTTTTATTTTAAAATTTATGTTTTTTTATATCTTTATTATATATTCAGATCATGATCATGTGTAATTAGTATGGAACATATCAATTTTTGATTCATTGAAACATTTCATATTAATTTGCCACGTTACAAGAATTAGCTCCGTTAATATACTAAACGAAGATCATGGAGTACTGAAGTAATTAAGTACGATTTTAAAAAATCTTAAGCATCAATACGTCAAAGTTCAAAAGCAATATTTACACACACACCAATATTTACAAAACGGGTAAAAATTCAAGTACTTAATTAATTTATTATATGAATCGTATTACAAATCTCTCGACATTGACAGATCAGGCACAGACATTATATCCTCGGACCACCAATTATAAAACCAGTAATAAACAACGGAAATCAATCTCACGCATACTACATACATTCTCCAAACCGCATGCATGCAACTTGATTAAAACAGCTCATGAAAACAAAACCCAAAAACAAAGAATTAGCTAGGCATGCATGTCATGTAGCTAGTACTAGCTAGTCTAATAGCCAGTTTGAGAGAGCTGTGGAGACGACTCGTGAGGTTCTGAGGTGTAGAAGAAGGGCCCAACAGAGAATTATTAAAGTGTGATGTTATTTCCAAATGGACATTTCATGTTCTTATTTATGCTTTATTAAGTTTCCTTCTATTGTTCTGTTTTGGAAGTTGTATTTCTGCATTAATGTATTTCGTAAGTCTCTATGTAAGTCTTTAAAAGCGTAATTAATAGAAGATGAATGGTAGAACCTTTAGAATCAATCCGTGAATAGTAGGATTGAGGTTTCTCAAAAAATACCTTAGATTTTCTCTGTTTTCTCTATTTTTCTGCTGCTGGTCTACTGTTTTTTGCTTTATTGCTTAATCCAACAATTGGCATAAGAGCTTAGCCAGGTTCATTTGAGGGTCGATGGCTGCTTTTGGAGCATCAACACCAATTCCTGTATTCATTGGTGAAGGATACGAGTATTCGAGCATTAAAATGAAGTCCTACTTCATCTCTCAAGATTTGTGGGATGTAGTTGAGAAAGAGGTGGCAGTTCTAGCAGAAGGAGCCTCGGCTTCAACTCAATCTAGGCAAGAAACCACTAAGGATGCTAAAGCAATGTTCATCCTTCAACAAGCAGTGTCTGAATCAATTTTTTCAAGATTGATGAGGCGGAAACTTCAAGGCAGCATGGGATATTCTTCAGTCAAAGTTTCAAGGAAACACTAAGGTAAAAATCATCAAACTTCAAGGCTTTAGAAGGGAGTTTGAAAACTTGGAAATGAAGGAATCTGAAGTAGTAAAAGAGTATGGTTCCAGATTAATTGATCTAGTAAATCAAATACGTGCTCTAGGTGAAGAAGTGACTGATCAAAAGATAGTTCAAAAGATTTTGATTAGTCTACCCGAGAAGTATGATCATGTAGTAGCAGCCATTGAAGAGTCAAAAGACTTGCAAATGCTTTCAGTTATTGAATTAATAGGATCTCTCCAAGCCCATGAACAAAGGTTGGCTAGAAGGAATGATGATACTTTAAAGCATGCATTTCAATCCAAAGTGAATATGAAGAACAAGAAAGTAAAAGATTATAAAAGGAAGCCTCAAAATGATTACAAAAATTAGGATCAAGCTAATAAGGAAAGCAAGTTAAAAGGAAAAATGGGAGAGTTTCCACCGTGTGGTATTTGCAAAAAAACAAACCACTTGGAGAAAAATTGTTACCATACCGGGAAACCACAATGCTGGAATTGTAAAAAATCTGGGCATGTGGAAAAGGATTGCAGGCACAAGAAAAATCAGCAAGCTAATTACTCAGTAGACAAGGAGGAAAATGAGCATTTATTCTTTGCTTGTCAAGCCCTCACACAAGAAGAGAAAATCTAGTTCATTGATAGTGGCTGCAACAATCACATGGCTTCTAATGAAGGCATTTTCACTAGCTTGGATACTTTAGTCAAAACAAAAGTGAAGATGGGCAATGGAGAGCTCGTTGAAGCTAAAGGCAAGGGGACAGTAGCTATTTCAACTAAGAAAGGTACCAAACTCATCAAGGATGTGCTATTAGTTCCATCTCTTGATCAAAACTTATTGAGTGTAGGCCAAATGATGGAAAATGGCTACTCTTTAAGTTTTGAATACAACTTGTGCAAAATTTATGATGAAAAGAATAAGGTAGAGTTCGCTGAAATAAAAATGAGGAGAAGTAGGAATTTTCCTATTCAATGGAGTTTTCCTAATGCTATGACAGCTACTGTTAATGAGACAATGTTATGGCACCAAAGATTTGGGCATTACAATCTCAATTCCTTGAGATTATTGCATCAAAATGGGATGATGAGAGACTTACCTTTCTTAGACAAAAAAACTGAAGTATGTGAAGGTTGCATGATTAGAAAACAATATAAGCTTCCATTTCCATCCGAGAGTAGCTGGAGGGTCAAGGAAAAATTGAAGTTGGTCCATGCTAATGTATGTGGTCCAATGGGAACTCAAACTCACAATCACAACAGGTACTTCATTCTTTTTATAGATGATTTTACTTTAATGATTTGGGATTATTTTCTACATAAAAAATCTGAAGTTTTTGGAACATTTAAGAAGCTCAAACTTTTAGTTGAAAATCAGCCTGGTCACAAAATTAAGTGTCTAAGAAGTCATCGAGGTGCTGAATATAATTCCAAAGAATTTGATAAATTCTGTGAGGCTGAAGGAACTGAGCATCAATTATCAGTGGCTTATTCTCCACAACAAAATGTAGTGTCCGAGAAAAAAAAATAAGACAGTTATGGAGATGGCTAGGAGCATGTTACATGAGAAACATTTACCCAAGGAATTTTGGGGTGAAGCAGTAAATACTGTTGTATTTTTGTTGAATAGGATACATACAAAAGCTACAGAAAAACATACTCCTTATGAAGGTTGGAGTGGAATAAAACCTCTGCAAGTTTCTTAAGGGTGTTTGGTTGTGTGTGCTATGTCCATGTACCATCTCAAAAAAGAACTAAGCTAGAAGAGAAGGCTGAAAGAGGAGTCTTTGTGGGTTTCAGCACAGTTTCAAAGGGTTTTCTAGTTTTTAACTTGGAAACAAGAAAATTGGCGATAAGTAGAGATATTAAATTCAATGAACATGCCTTTTGGGATTGGGAAGCTGAGAAAGTAATTCAAAAGAATGTTGAAGTACCGTTCGAGTCTTTAACTGAGATAAGAGAAGAAGAAGTGTTTTCCAGCAACCTGAAAATAGAAGCCATACAGATTCTCAATTGTCTTCTGATGACAGTGATGAAGAATCATCTCTTGAATCTCCCATAAGAAGAACAAGGTTGCTGAGTGAAGTGTATGAGCAATGCAACTATGCCACTCTTGAACACGTGAGCTTTGCTGCTGCATCAAAAGAAAAAGTTTGGCAAAAAGCTATGGAAGAAGAAATTAAGATGATTGAGAAGAATAACACTTGGGCGTTGGTTCCTCAACCTGCAAATAAGGATGTTATTGGAGTAAAATAAATTTATAAGACAAAATGAAATCCGGACGGTTCCATATTGAAGCACAAAACAAGGCTAGTTGTTAAGGGATATGTGCAACAATATGGAATAAATTACGAAACTTTTGCTCCTGTTGCTCGGATGGATACCATTAGAGCTTTGGTTTCACTTGCTGCTCAAAAGGGCTGGAAAGTGTTGTAATTAGATGTGAAGTCAGCCTTTCTAAATGGCGTGTTGGAAGAAGAAGTCTGTTGATCGACCCGAGGGGTTTGAAAAAGAAGAAGACAAAGTTTATAAACTGAAAAAGGCCTTGTATGGATTAAAACATGCTCCAAGGGCCTGGTATGGAAGAATTGATCAATACTTCATTGAGAAAGGTTTCAAGAGGAGTAAAAGTGAACCTACATTATATATAAAGTCTCAAAACAACAATGATTTGATTATTGTATCACTTTATGTGGATGATCTGATTTTTACAAGAAGCAATGTTGAAATGCTTAAAAATTTTAAAGAATATATGATGGCCAGATTTGAAATGAGTGATTTGGGAAAGATGAATTGTTTTCTTGGCAAGGAAGTATGTCAAGGAAATGATGGGATTTTCTGCTCTCAAAAGAAATACATTGAAGATTTGTTGAAAAAATTTAATATGGTTGGCTGTAAATCAGTAGCAACACCATTAATTCCAAATGAAAATTTGAGAAAATATGATGATAGGAAGAAGGTAGATGCATCAACATACAGAAGTTTAGTGGGAAGTTTGCTATACTTATGCAGCACCAGACCTGACATACTATATGCCACTAGCTTGCTTTCAAGGTTTATGCAAAGTCCTAGTCAAATTCATTTTGGTACTGCTAAAAGAATTTTGAGGTATTTGCAAGGAACAATCAATGTTGGCATTTAGTATGAGAAAGCTGCAAGAACAAAGCTGGTTGGATTCACTGATAGTGATTGGGCATACTCAACTGATGACATGAGGAGTACTTCAGGTTATTGTTTCAGCTTGGGTTTAGCTATGTTTTCATGGAGCTCGAGGAAGCAAAGCAATGTGGCACAATCCACTGTGGAAGCTAACTATGTGGCAACTGTAAGTTGTGCAAATCAAGCTCTTTGGTTGAAAAGAATACTTGAAGATATGGGAGCAATATTTTGAATACCTTACCGGATGCCGTACCGGTCGAGCTATTGGAACGAAATATTTCGGTACCGGTACCGTTTTGTATACCGTTTCGAGATAACATTTCGGTATATAAATAAATTATATATATAATATATTTCAAAATAATAGTCTATATATAAATAAATTATATATAAATACATAGATATATAAATTATAAATAGTCTAGTCTGAATTAGGGGTCAAAAAATGAACTTCTAGTTTGAAAATATGAAAAAAAAAAAAAAAAGCCAAAATATCAACCGGTACGGACCGGTACACAGACCGGTACAGGATGAAATATCGGCCGATACAGCCGGTATTTCGGCCGGTACGGAACATATAGTGTACCTGTACTGGTCCGGTGGCCAGTACGAAAAATGCCGACCGTACCGGCCGGTACAGTACGAAATTCACAACACTGTATGGAAGAGAAACAGGAGGAATCTACTGAAATTTTCTGTGATAACAAATCAGTCATTACAATTGCCAAGAATCCCATTCCGCATAAGAGAACTAAGCACATAGAAACCAAATATCATTTCTTGCATGAAGTAGAATCAAGTGGGGAAATTGTTTTGAAGTTTTACAAGTCAGAGGAGCAGCTAGCTGATATGTTCACAAAGGCACTTTCAAGAGACAAGTTTCAATTTCTTAGCTCACAGCTTAGTGTAATTGGAAATCACATCAAGGAGGATTATTAAAGTGTGATGTTATTTCCAAAGGGACTTTTCATGTTTCTATTTATGCTTTATTAAGTTTCCTTTTATTGTTTTGTTTTGGAAGTTGTATTTCTACATTAATGTATTTCGTAAGTCTCTATGTAAGTCTTTATAAGCATGATTAATGGAAGATGAATGGTAGAACCTTTAGAATCAATCCGTGAGCAGTAGGATTGAGGTTTCTTAGAAAATACCTTATATTTCCTCTGTTTTCTCTATTTTTCTACTGTTGTTCTGCTATTTTTTGCTTTATTGCTTAATCCAACAAGAATAATTCCATATGTTTGTCGCTGAGAATGCAAAAAGATGAAAGACGAGCACCAGTAATACAATGGTTCACATCAATAGGAACTTTACAAGTTTCTAGTAGAGAACGCTCTAGGAATGCCTTGCATTCTTTTATCTTCCAAATTTCCTTGAGAAATAAGGAAGATAATGTAGCAAGGAAGTAGCCCTTCGTGTCGCATTCATCACTCAATATGGAGAAAGGAATTGTCTCGTACCCTTTCTCGTCAACAGCTTTACATGTTATCCTTGACACGGCTCCTGCATGCATGATTTGCCAAAAAGAATATGAAAACGAATGATTGAAACGCATGCATGATATCTTCGTGAAATTAATAATTTAAAGAACTCTGATATATATTTATATATATTCAAGTATGCAAATATATTGATGATAGAGGTAGACATTACCTTTAAGTGGAACGTACTTGGAGCCTAATCTACATAAAACAAGGCCTTGAATACCGATGACTTTTGCAAGTAGCTCATCCTTTCCTTTTGAATCTTGCATCTCATAATCAGGTTTTGTGGGAAGATTAGGCAGCTTATCATTTTCTTGATCAGGTTTTGTTGGAAGACTAGGCTTATATATCATTTCCTTGGGGTTTTGGTTTCCCATTGTCTGGTTGTTCTATGGGGATAGGTTTATAATCTTGGAGTTTTGGTTGACCATAGTCCGATTTCAGAGCATATCCATAATCGGTACCGGAGGTAATAACTAGCAATGACAAAAGAAGGATAGAGGTTGAAGACATAAACAAACGAGCGAGAGCCATTTCGATTTTATGCACAAGTAGGATGGCTTACTACATGCAATGAAGAGGCTATACAATGCATATGGCCTTTTATAGTATTCAAGCTGCAGGCGGCTAGTAGGGTTTGATTATCAAGTTATAATTAAACAGTGTTTACACAACTTATTACATATAAATTAATATTAATGTTAGCTGGAAGTAATGAAGGCTTTTACAGATAAATTAAATGTGACATGGAAATTATCAACTTCATGCAAAGTGATCATGATGAGGCAATATCGACCGAATGTTTATTAAGTACTTAATTATTAAAAGCACAATAAATCCTTACTTCGTTTCATAGTGTTACAGTGATGAACAAATTGTATTTCATTGATTGTTGAATGATATTACACAATGGCCTTTTATAGACATGAGCTACAAATAAATGGAATATTCCATAACTGCATTCTGTTATGTACAAAAATGAAAGAGCACTGCACAAAGCACTACGTATTAAGGGTGTACACCAATGGTGTCGGCGCCAAATAGAGACCCCACTGGCGTCTGCTATGAGGGGAAAGAACTGGCCGAAACAGCTCAATTGGGGAGAGAAAACCAATACTATGGGTCTCGACGCAACGCGGTTTGGTTCTTAGATCTGCCGTCGGCGTCTCTGTGACGGAGGAGGGATGCCGCGTCCATTATCAAGTGAGAGTAAAAGCTTAGCTGCTTAGGGGTTAGTTGCAGAGGAAGAAGAAGAAAAAGAGAGGATGGTGGGGGAAACATAATTCAAAACGGCGCCGTTCAGTTTAATGACAAATGACGCCATTCTATATGTTTTTTTTTTTAACTTCTACGAGTAAAAACGACGTCGTTTCACTCATTTAAGTGAAACAGTGCTGTTTTATAACACATATATTTAGAAGAATAAGGGATGGGCCAGTTCAGCGGTTTCCCAGGGGTTCAAACCGGCACCGAACCGCCGACGTCGGTTTGTCTTCAAATCTTCTAGCCCGCCGACCAATTCTTCATCGGTTTCAGCCAGTTCCTGAATCCAGCGGCCGGTCCAGCCGGTTCCTATACAGCCCTACTACGTATGCATGCAGTGTATGCATTTCAGAAGTTGTTATTCGATAGAGCTACTTAATTCCTTTGGCTGTGAGGTTGATGAGCTGACAAATGTTGCAGGGGCAAGTTTGTCTCTAACATCCCCTCTTGAGTCAAGCAGCAAAGCTTGAAGACGAAGACTTGAACAAATTTGAGATGAACTGTGGTGCTAAGAGAGGTTTTGTAAGCAAGTTTGCAAGTTGGTCTTTTCCCAATATGAAGGCAACACTTAAGGATTTATTTAGTACACCATCAAGCATGAAATGAAAGTCTATTTCAACATGTTTGATTCGGGCGTGAAATACAGGATTGGATGAAAGGTAGGTTGCTCCCATGTTGTCACAGAAGAGAAGGGGAGCACAAGTCAGATTGATCCCAAGGTCACGGCAATGATACTGCAACCAGACGACTTCAGCTGTGGTGTTTGCAAATGCTTTGAACTCTGCTTCTAATGATGATAAAGCAATTGTCGGTTGTTTCTGGGAAGACCAAGATATGAGGTTGCACCCAAGGAAGATACAGTATCCATTAGTTGACCTGTGATCGTCTGGACACTCTACCCAATCGGCATCCGAGAATGCAATAATTTTGAAAGTTGGTTAAGAGGATAATTGCAAGCCAATGGTGGAAGTGTGCTTGAGATACCTGATGATTCGCTTTACTGCTTTTCAATGTGAAATTCGAGGGTTATGCATGAATTGGCAGACATTGCCAACTGCAAAGGCAAGGTCTAGCCGTGTGAATGACAAATACTACAAAGAGCCAACGGTGTTGCGATAGAAGGTGGGATCGTTGAAAAGAGGGCTAGTGAAGGCACTAAGTTTCTCCGAGGTAAACATGTGAGTCTTAACTGGTTTCGCCAACTACATATTAGTTCTTTGAAGGAGATCGGTGATATACTTGTGCTGAGTAAGTAATAATCCCTTGGAGTTAAAAGTGGCCTCAACACCCAAGAAGTAATGTAGACGACTAAAGATCAGTAATTGGAAAGTCATTGCGTAAAGCAAAGATAAGTGCAGTTATGCATGGCATGGAAAAACCCATGACCAAGAGGTTATCAACATAGATCAAAACAAATATTGTAGCTTTAACAAAATTGCATATAAACAAAGAAGGGTCTGTAGTGGAGATGACAAACCCGAGATTGCTTTGTCCAACTTGCAAACGTGAGAGGGATATTGGGGATGGGAGAACCCAGGGGGTTGAGATATAAAAACCGTCTCATGTAGTGGTCCATGTAGAAATGCATTTGCATATCAAATTACTGAATTTTCCAGTTTTGAGAGACAACAAGAGCAAGGACAGTGCGAACTGTAGTGACCTTGACCACGGGACTGAAGGTTTCTTCAAAATCAACTCCGAACTGTTAAAGCCCTTAGCAACGAGACGTGATTTGCGACGTTCAATTGAACCGTCGGCAAGCCTCTTAGTCCGAAATACCCATTTACAAGTGATAGTATTTGGAGCTTGAGATGCTGGTACTAAGGACCAGGTTTGATTAGCTAAGAGTGCATGAAACTCTCTAGCCATGGCCTCGCGCCATTCTGGAAATTGGTTTGCAATTGTATAATTGGCTGGTGTTTTAGGAACAGGGCTGAGGTTTATGACAAATGCACGTGGTAAAGGCCATTTGATGGTGTCATCTTGAAAGTGTCATGGACGGAGGGAGTTTGTTTGGGCAGAACTGCTACAGGCAACCCTTGAGTGAAATCATGGGGGAATCGGCTGGCCACGTCCACTGATGTATTTAAAAAAAAAAAAACCATAACACAAATGAAATGAAACAGAGAAAAGAATTCAATATTTCTCATTTCATACTTCTCATTTCAGATGAAAAAAACATAACTAGGCATTGTTGGGTCTGCGTCGTCATCTTCGTGTGGGTGTCTCCATTATCAAGAAGGTGTCTCCGTTATAGTCGTGAATTGAGGTCCATATCTATAAATGAAATGGAATTGCCTTCAATGGAGGTTGGTTTTGGAGAATCTTTTTCTATATGCTAAAGCCTAGGGAGATATTGATTTGTCAAACTCATTTGTTGCAGATGCACTGCTTTATTCAATTGTAGAAACATGTGTCCAACTAAATAAGTTCACTCTTGCCCATTGCCACGGTTTCATATTTGTTGGCTTCTCTTTGTTGTTGAACAAGTATCGGAGTCTTAGTTTGTTAAACCTTGAAGGAGTAAGTTTTCTCACAGACCAAAACATAATGGAGTTATCCAACTCTTTCTCCAAGTTAACCTCAATAAATCTCAGTAAAAACCATAACTGGCATTGTTGGGTCTTGCGTCTTTGTCTTCGTCTTCGTGTGCCTATCCATGGTCCATGGTACCATCAACGTCTTTATAAGTACGTTGATGGTACCTATCCATGGTACCTATCTACTATGGATAGGTACTATCAACGTACTTATAAAGAAGTTGGCCACGAAAATAAGGTACTAGTTGAACTTTCCATAGTAGATAGTTATCACGAGTAAGTTTGACAAAGATAGTGTGAGAGAAGTTTGGGTGAGAAAGGGTGGGAGAAAAAAAAGAATCAGGTATAGAAGCCATGGACGACTAGTCTTTTAAGGCTCTTGATATCATGTTACAGTGATGAACAAATTGTATTTCATTGATTGTTGAATAATATTACACAATGGCCTTTTATAGACATGAGCTACAAATAAATGGAATATTCTAAAACTACATTATGTTATGTACAAAAATAAAAGAGCACTACACATTAAGTGTATGCATTTCATAAGTTGTTACTCGGTAGAGCTGCTTAATTCCTTTGACTGTGAGGTTGATGAGCTAACAGACTTTGCAGGGGCAAGTTTGTCCTTAACACATAGTTTATGAAATCTGAAATCGATTAATGCTTCGGACTAGCTTTTACCACTTGATCGATCGGTCGGTGATCTGATCTCCATCAATTGAATTTGTATGTCGTAGCATTCTATTCATATTAATTGATCAGTCTTTGCTTTCCGGGCATGCATCTAGATGCCTCACGTAATAATATTAATCCAGCTACCTTATACTTCTATATGAATAATAATGTTCTATAAATTCTAGCCCTCTGTTGTTATCCCTCATATATAGGACAAGATAGACACACCTCTCAGGGTTGAAAAAGACAACTGGCCACTCCAAAAAGTTGGGAAAGTCAAGGAAAAGGTACTCGCGAATATTGATTAGTGGGCGCTGCTTCTTCTCAATTTTTGATCTTTTTTTGTAAAGGTAGTCTCTACACTATTTTTTTTTTTTGTTTTTTAAATGAGCAAATATTTTATTAAGATAAAAAGAAAAATACAAAAAGAATGGTGGGAAGGCTCCAAACAAACATAATACTGCTATTTGAGACTCATTATACCACACGTCATAATTTAATTTTTAAAATTTAAAATTTAAAATTTATTTTTTAAATTAAATTATATCATATGATAGTGTGTAGCATAAATATTTTTAAATAGAATTATTGTAATAAATATTTTGTTAGTATAAATACAATACATATAAAAGGGAGACAGTAGTACTACTGATAATATGATCCGCGCTCGACGAAGTGAAAGAAATGACCGGTTTTTTATGCTATCCCACTAGGAGATTGCAGTAACTGCAGCGGAAAGCTACGATTGGTAAAGATGCAATCAATATAATTTGTTAATATTATTTTTATTTTGAGATTTGAAAAAATTAAATTATTTTTTATGTTTTATTCTAAAGTTTGAGAAAGTTGTAATAATTAAGTAATAATTATATGAAAAAATTAAAAATTAAAAAATATCAGTATTTGCTGTATTTGAATATTAAGAGGAGAAGGGATAAGATAGAAGTATCTCTCTATCCAAACCAAACTTAGTGCCAAAGGTGGGCAGCATGGGTCACACGTGCTGCCACATAGTGACCGATGCAAGGGTCACACATGCATTTAATTTTTAGTAATTCTCCGTTTGAATTGAGATATAAGATGAAAGGAGTTAAGATGATTTGTGAATAGTAATAAAATTTGCAAGTTGAATTTGTGAATAATAAATAATAAATATTAATAGTGAGATTTCTCTTAATCCAAACCGGCTCAAGTTGGGTTGTGGAGACTTAATCCCTAGACATTCCTCGTGAGAAAGACCATACAACGTGTGCATGATGGAATGCTAACCCTTTTCTTGTATAATTTAATTTTCTTTCTAACCTATGCCTATGTTATAAATACCAGACCTTTTCAATCTTTCATTTGGAAGAGTACCTAGGTTCTATAAATAATTGGTGTACAGACTGGCTTATTTCGTCGTGCTCATTTCTAATATGATCAACGTCAATGTGCATCGACATATCTTTTTATATCAACTGAAATACAAGGAAATCTGTATGTGTTTAAAACAAGAAGGTATAGAACCATGGGCTCAAATTATTAATTGTGAAAGCTTATGAATTACAATCGTCTCAAATGGCAGAGGCTGATCACTGTATCCCGGTCGACCATGCCCCAACAAAATCAACATCAATAAACAACAGAATTGAATATTCTCGCACCTTCAAAGCTCAACTTAATTGACAGAAAGAGAAAGCCAAACGAAATCGACATACAACTAATGTAACTCTAATAACCATTAGGGAGAGACGTCTGAGGATCGGTGGTGTAGAAGAAGGGCCCCACAGAGTATAAATTCATGTTCTTGTCTTCGAGAACGCGGTAAGACGAAAGAGGAGCACCACTCATGCCGTGGTTTACATCAATCGGAACTCTGCAAGTTTCCAGTGGAGAATGGTACTGGAATGCCTTGCATTCCTTAATCTTCCAATTAGCTTTCAGAAACGAAGGAGATATTTTTGTAAGGAAGTAGCCCTTTGCATCGCATTCATCACTGAATATGGAGAAAGGAGCTGTCTCGTACCCATTCTCATCAACAGCTAGGCATGTTATCCTTACCATGGCTCCTGCAATATTCACCAAATTAATTGGAACGTAATTGGAGCCTCATTTAAGTGGTCTTAATTATCACAAACAAATTTCATGAAAACAGCTATATACATGAGGTTCGTAGAGATTACCTTTAAGTGGAATGTAATTGGAGCCTGATTTGCATAGGACAAGCCCTTGAATACCGATGAGTCTTGATGGGAGTAGGCCCTTTAATATTCCTTCTAGGTTCGGTTTCTCATAATCCGGCTTTTTGGGTAGATCAGGTTGATCTTGTCCTTCCGGTTCTGGTTTCTCATATTCGGGTTTTGTGGGAAGAGGCTTATCGTTTCCCTCGGAATCTGGTTTCTCATAGTTTGGTTTTGTGGGAATAGGCTTATCATTTCCCTCGGAGTTCGGTTTCTTATAGTCTGGTTGCTCTGTGGGAAGAGGTTTATCTTCGGGTTTTGGAGCATATCCATAATCGGTAGCAGAGGCTATAACTAGCAGTGACAAAAGAAGGATAAAGGTTGAAGACAAGAAAGGTTTGGGAGCCATTTGATCTATGTTATGTATGCAGAAAGAGAAGGGAGGGCAGTTGCAGTGATGAAGGGGCTTCAATGCATGCATGGCCTTTTATAAGCATACATGGGCCGGGGGGGTGCTCAATTATCTCATAATTAAACAATGAAATGAAGTAGATATTGCCTGAGGAGTACTTCCTTACATGGTTGCACGATACAAATTAATAAAGTAATAGTCTCTGATTGGCACAAGATGATTTCGAATCAATGCTTACCACAAAGTGGGATATATTGTCCTCAACAACGTGCATGATCATCATATGCCAGAATTAGTAGCAGATGATCACTTGGCCTATATCTGAATTATTTTCAAAATTTGTGAAATGATTAATATTTTGATCTAAAATTGAGATATTAACAAAGGTTTAGATGAAGATGAGCCGTAAATAATCACCAGACTGATCTATCTATTACTTTTTTTCAATCAGAGATCATGAAAAAGAGGAAGCTAGCGAGTCTAGATGATCTCCATGATCTGCGATCAGTCCAAATCGGCAATTGTACCATAATTCTTAGCTTGGCCAGAATTTTCGGTTGGGTGGGATACAATTTATTGTCCTAAATCGTTATTTTACCTATTATGGTTTCATCCGGGCGCTATGCTTATATTAGTGCTAATTAAAAGTGAAAAACTGTTTCTAATTAATTAAGATTGAATATGTGGGTGGGCCCTCTAAGCCTCGTGCATATATATATATATATATATATACACAAATATCTGCAGATCATTTTGACCGGGCACTTCCATTTTCAAGAGATGGGCTGATATTTTTGTTCAATAGAAAATAAAAAAAGGGAAGTTAATTGGTTGCACGTACGACAAGAAATTACAATCTATAGTACCTGTCCCAGTGCATACATTGAGTCTACTCATGGCACGGCCATAAAGTAATTGAAAGTATCGAAGGTTTAGATAATTTGAATGTTACATAGAAAACTGCTTGGTTCCAGCACTCGTTAACTCATCAGTAAAGCACAATTAAATCCTTTCGAATATCTGACAGAACATGATACAGCTAGATTTAATTTAGTTTAATGTATAAATATTTCTATATCTATTTAATAACATTCTTTTTTGCCAAAATTATATTTTGCAGTCCTCAATATTTTGAGTTTGTAAATGATTTGCCGATGGATTGCAGGACGTCCCCATGATTCGGTCTGAGGATATAGAGAGGAGATGAGTGACAGGTTCTAGAGAATAGATGATGTCAATTGTCAAGTGAATCCTAAGGTCACTTAACAATTTTATTGGGCCAATTTAAAAATCCAAAACGAGCCCAAATCGTCTAACAAATATTTTTGGAATTGAAAACAAATTCTTGAACTAGTCCCAATGAATATGCGTCCGTAAATATTAAAAAGGCTTTAAATTTAATCATTGGACTTCAAAAAAATATTGATTCATTAATATCATTTCAAAATCATTCACTAAACCTTAATTGACCTTCAAAAAGCAGAATTATGGCAATCTCTCTCCAATAGGTATTCTAAGACGTTGGTCCAAATAAAGAGATTGGAAGCGAACTATATATCAATTAAAGCATTTTGAGTAACAATGGTTGGAGCCCGCCTAAAAGCACTAGGATTGGATTATCCAAATGCCAGTGAAATGTAAAATTTGACTCAATTTACATAAAATTACTTACATTGGATTATCCAAATGCAAAAATATATAACTTTTAGCTACAGTGGATTATACTCGATAGTCATATATGCAAGACTACTGTACAAAGACCAAATCTTATTTTTATTCAATAAACCTCAACGTTGATTCCCTTTCCCTCGAAATTCTGTTTCCCAATGATCCAAACCAAGCTTCGTTCTTCTCTCATCTTCACCATTTTGGTTCCTACTCTCCCTCTCCTCTTCACCATTTTCATTCCATCTAGTTTCTAGAAATCCCGAAGAAGGATTTCACAAAATCCTCCCAATATTATGGTCATCGTCCCACGTGCGTGTGTGCGTTTCTCCCCAGTTTTCTTTTTTATGTTTTCAACATTTGAGATTAATTCATTGAGTCATTGATCAATCGATCCAAAAATGTACAAACAAGTTTTGTGCTACTGTAGCACAAGTAAGATCTCTGCATCTGAGTGGTACCATTTACAGTCATAAAGTGTGTAATTACTGTGTAATTTCTTTAAAGAAAATGAATAAATATTGGATGCACATGATAAAAAAAATTAATTTTTTAATAATAAATTTTATTCTTTTTCAAAATAATTATAGAATGCTTACACATTCCGTAACTATATCCAGCATTAACAGACATATTTGAGATATTAGATGTTGTGCCAATTTTACCATTCATGATCAAATCGAGAAGACGAGTCTACCACTACGTACGTGATCAGAGTTAAGATCTAGAAGATCATCGTTACCCCAAAACATAGTGTCGTCATTGGTGAGATCAGCAAAACTTAAATATTCTTGCAACATGCATTCATGTTGGGAATTGTCGTTTTTCTCATGTCCTTTCACATGCTTCCACCAATTACCAAGTAAAATAGAAGACGAAAAGATTATATAAAATGATATTATACGTTGCTTTAGCTGCAAGTGTGAGTGGGTCAAGTGCCGACTGACTTACTCTCTTGAAAGTCAATTAAAATGGATCCATAATGCCCACAAGTTGGATATTCAATGAGCTAATTGATGCTTACCACTTACAATATAATAATCACTAATCTAAGTAACTATATATATATGTATACATTAATAATATGACACAAGTCGATTTGCGTTCGTCAATTAATGCTGACTATTCATTTTTTGATAATTCATTCGAACAGCTATTATATATGTTATGTTTCTCTTCCATTCTAAACTTCGAAATTTGATTAAAAATATATATATATATATATATATATATTGGGGATCCAAATTTTTTGTTGGGTACAATTTATGAATCCCCCATCTGTCCATATATATTAGATGATGTCCCTAAATCTTCTCACCGCATACAAATGCTCTTTACTAGACTTGCCAATATAATGCCAAGCCAATCGAATTAAAAGGGGCGGAGCAGAATATAAGACTCATTATTCTTAAACTTAACTGCCACGAGATGTGGAAAGAAAATTCAATCAAATTTGAAATTAAATGAATAACAAACTTTAAGGCGGACAAATTTTTATTCTCAAATAATCGTTACAAATTTTTATATAAAATATAATAAATAATTTAATTTTTTTAAATTTTAAAATAATAATATTATTATTATAATAATATTTTATTTAACTTTCTAAATATCTTAACTCATTATTCAAACCTCTCTGTAAGTCTTTGTTCAAAAGAAATATTTGGTTTATGAAATAATTTTATTAAAATAAATTTATAAATTAATGCAACTTATTATAGTATATATCGTCAAATTAAAAAATTATTTTTAATATAAAATAAATTTAAAATATCATATCTAACCATAATAATTTGTAAACTGCAAGTTATAATATATTTGAAGGTCATGTTACTATGCTACCCAATTCTGACCATTGGGTTGACGGTTAGTTCATTCTACTTTTTTTTAATTGTTTTTAAACATTTAAAAAAATATATAAAAAAAATCACTTACAGTAATATTTAAAATAAGTAAATAAATAAAATAAACTAGCGGGCAAACCTTGGGGGATTCTTTCATTTCCGTATATATGAGGAGGGGGAAGGGTATTTTGTTTGATAATTTTTATTTCAATATTTTTTTACAAGAACAATGTTACTTTTTATTTTTGAAAAAAGAAAAAAAAAAAAAAAGAGAGACAAAAAGAAAAAAAGTGCAGCTTGATATGCTTGCCAGGCCAGCCACGCAAGACCGAGATAAGCGTAAAACTCATTATCCGAGGAAGGTTCCAAACAAACAGTACTGTGCACGATGACCCAACCAGCACTACAAAACCCCTTCTTGTGCCTTCGTTTCTTCTCAACCTTTTCTTATCGAGACTCTTCCAACCCTTTTTGACATCATCTTCGTCTACAACAATCCTATCATTGTTTGTCTCCAAAACCCTACATCAACCTCATAAAACCCCTACAACAATCTCACTCAGTACGATCGAAACAAAGTAGTTAGGCTTTAAGAATGTGTGGCGGTGCTATTCTCGCTAATCTCATCCCTCCTCGCCGACATGGCCAACACTGCAACGTGGCTTCTGATTTCTGGCCCAATGATGACCCAGCCCCTCTCAAACGACGCCAGCTCCCTTCAGGTACATACCCTTTACTTTACAGAGGGAGGATTGTTCATTTTATTCCTTTAAAAAAAAAAGATGATGAAGAAGAAAATGATAGGTTCTGAATGTGAACTATATGCAAGCAGGTGATGTGCATGAAGTGGAGAAACCGGCGAAGAGGCAGAGGAAGAACCTCTACAGAGGGATTCGCCAACGCCCGTGGGGTAAATGGGCAGCCGAGATCCGCGATCCCAGGAAAGGGGTTCGTGTCTGGCTCGGCACCTTCAACACCGCCGAAGAAGCTGCCCGAGCCTACGACCGAGAGGCCCGGAAGATACGTGGAAAGAAAGCCAAAGTCAATTTCCCCAACGAAGACAAAGTCGAGGGCTGCTACTTCACCACCGCTTCCCAAAATCACCAGAACCCGCCCTTTCTGCAGAGCATCCCCAGTTTTCCTCGTCAACAGCCCCAGAGTAACACTGATCTGAACAATAGCTATTCAAAAGGTTCAGACTTTGTGTTCGATTATGATCTGAACCAGATTGAAGGATTGGGTTATGATGGATTTGAGGCTATTGGAGAAGCGAACGCTGACCCAATCGTTGGCTCCGGGGATGAGAATTCTGGGTCAGGGTCAGTGTCAGAGGAGGCTTATTCATCAACCGCGTTGCTTTGCGCTAACGATCTGGAGGTGAAGGCTACAGAGGAAGAGAAAGTGGTTGAAAAAGCGGAGGAGGAAGAGAGCGAGGTGCAGAAGCTGTCTGAGGAGCTAATGGCGTACGAGAACTTCATGAAGTTCTATCAGATACCGTACTATGACGGCCAGTCCGCACCACCAGCGCCCAATACTGCTCAGGAAAGCGTCGTGACTGATCTCTGGAGCTTCGATGACGAGGAGATCCTCTCTGGCTCTGAGACTTGTTTGGCTCTGTAACAGCGTCATTTGCAATTGGAGTGATGATACCTTTGTTTTTCCAAATATTTTTTAACGTACCGTAAATATGTTGAAATTTGATGGTTTTGTTCATTGGTTCCTTTACTCAGTATCAGTTTCTAAGTTTTGCAGTCAAATAGGATACTGAGAACTTGATCTTGTCGTGAAATTGTCTTCTACTTGTCTAATAAAAATTGTGCTTTAATTTTAAGATTGCATGCATGGATTGATTCTGTACGATGATGCACCTCACTCCTTTGAATCAGGTGGAGATCGCACTTTCCACCATTTTTCTGCAAAATGAAAAGAGGCAGCCAGGTGCTAGAAGAAATTAGAAGAAGACCCAAAAAGAAACAAAATAATATTCAAACGATAAATGTGCTTCCTGCAAATGGTTTTTTAAACGACATAAAGTTCATATATTTAGAACTAAGTTCACAAATTAGTCTGTTTTTGCCCCTTTTTGGCTTCAGATTTCAAAACCTGAACAATTTCTTGCCTATCTCAAGGAGTATTGACACTAGGCCACAGCCACACAATAAATATATTTTATAATTACGTCAGACTCTTATGGGTATCAAATGCTGGGTGTGGATCACAACATTAATAAAATTGTGTGGAAATTTTATTTTATTTGGTGGATCACAACATTATTTTATTTTATTCCCAAAACAATTGTATTTTATTCTCAAAATAAATGTTTATTTTATTTTATATAAAAATTTAAAATAATTATAATAATTAAATTAGGCGGGATGAATTGAAAAGTTCTGAAAAAACAAAGGCTAGTTGGCTTTACAATTCAACGTGGGTGTGGGCAACAAGCAAAAAGTAAAAACAGGCGAAGACTTGGAAATTGCGTCTCGAAGTGTTTGGTGGAGTTGGGAGAATTGAATTCCTTCCAGCGGTAAGCGCTGCTGGTTTCAGAATCCCATTTTCCTCGGTGGGCGCCGGCGGATTATAAAGTCTCTATAAACTTGTACGATTCTTTGCGTTTTTTTTTTTTTTTTTAAAAAATACTGATAGATTCATAATACTTTATACAATATATTATATAATAATATTATAAAATAGGGATATTTTTATAAATCATCTTATAAAAATAATAATATTTTATAAAAATATTTTTACTTTATAATACTGTTGTACAATATGTTATATAAAAGTGTTGTGGATAAATATTTTTTTTTTTTTTATAATGTTTTTGGGGGTTGCCTTGTGTCGTATTCATTGTACGATGTACTACCCACCTAGCCGCAAATTGAATTCGTGGACCATTTCTTTCTTTTCCCTTTTTTATAATTTGAGACTTTTCGAATTCTAATTATATTATCACTTATTCTAAAAAACATTAATAACCTTATTAACCTTATTAAACTAAAACCGAAAATACCATTCTTCATTCTCAGTTTAATCTTCAGCCACTCCCGACGTAATTTAAATAATTTATATTTAAATAGTTGATAAAAAGAAAGTCATTCAGATTGTATTATATCAACTATATGATTGAGGATGAAAATTTTAGAATAAAAAATAATATTAATCACACGCTATACATATACATATATATATTATATCTATATTGAAGTGTATTATTTATCAACTCTTGAATTTATATATATATTTTTTTTTAAATAATTAATCTAATTATCGATAAACAATGGTACATTAATAGACTACGATGAAAGAAGAACGAAAATATAATATATGATACCGCGTCAGTTCAACAAGACTTTAATTAGTCAAAGCGCTGAATTAGTTGTTTGAGCAGGCAAGAGCTCCCCTCTGCTTCGTTTAGCTGCAATACTTGAACTTTGAAGAGAGATAATTTAGTCATAAATAAATTAAATAAAATTAATTTTATAAATTGAAGTAATTTTATATAATTTATTAGATTGTAAAATTATTTTTATTATAAAATTAATTTAACAAATCACATAAAACTACATCAATTTATAGAATTATTTATATATATATACGCTCCACCTAACACTCTAGCACGTGCGAAGCTTGGATGGCTGCTACTCATTTTTAATCTTTTTAGGGTCAAATATACAACAATCTTCTGCATGAGCATTTTTCTTCCTAATGCCTTTATTTATTTATTTTTATAAATAATTCAAAATTTTCGAATTCTAGCTTTACGTACAAAACAGCCCACTTCTCTATTCGAGGAGATATAAAAATATAGAATAATAGTACATTCTACACCATTATCTCATACAATGATAGGTGGTACTTTTATAATCATTTTAACTTTTTTTAAAAGAAAAATACAACTTGAGTTGAGAATATGGTATATATAAGTTTTCAAAAAAATAACATACACCTGTCATAAGAGGACTGGAACAACTAGCTTTACAAACTTTAAAACAAATCCCTCGCATTGCAAGGGAGAAATTTAAAAATAAAAAATAAAATAAAGTTATAAAACTTAAGAAAGCAACATAATAAAAAATAAAAGCACATTTTAATTTTTTAATAAAAAATAATATTTACAATATTAGGTCTTGTAAGTATTTCCGCAGACTCATTTTAAAAAAATCGATAAATATGAAATTTACGTGAAAAAATTATTTTCTGAATAGTAGGTCTCATTTTTTTTTAAATAGAATGCATGAGACTTACACAAACTATGACTACATTTAATATTACTCTTTTTTAATATTTAATACTTTTATGATGATGTGGCATGCTGAGTGTGTATTTTTAAAACCTCTTAAATGCTAAATTACATATTATGACAAATGTCCTCTTTTTCCATCCGCTTTTCTATGTCATATTTGATTTTATATATATAATTGACACGCCAACTTTTTTCATGAGAAGACTAATGGAGTTCAAGAAGAGTTGTCATTTTATAAAGATATACCTACCGTTCTTTTACAACTTATTTTACAATCAATTAATGTTATTATGTCATTTTATTTAAAATAATCTCAATTTTACACTATACTATTTTAAATAAAATTATAAAATAGTTGTTAGTTTATTATTTTTCATTTAAAAGAAAAAAGAAAGTGCATTATTTTCAACTCCGACTGGATATATATCATACATCAATTTTGTATCCAAACCCTAATTATTTATATGAGATAAGAAAAATACTATATTGCACTATTCATGTGAAAGAGGGGTGTCTCGTGGAGCCTGTGGGACTCTCAGGTCTTATAATATAATTGGTTGACTCCCTTAATTTGGTTCAATCCCTTAAGGTTAGAGTGAGTAGAGGATGAAGAAACCCACGATCAAGATTTGTCTCGCAGAACACTCGAGCAATATGGACACTTTCTTATAATTAACAAGAATCTCATTTCATAGTGCATAGCATAATACGACATGATACAAAATTAGTGAATTTAGATTTTATATTAGGGATGCTACCCGCCCCCTATGGGGTGGAGCCACCCTTCCCTGCACCTCGCCCCACATGAGGCGGAGGTGGGGTTTTCACCCCTTTTCCCCTCCCCTGGGATGCGAGGGCGGGATGCGGGACAGATACTCAATCCGTCCCGCTTCCTTCTACTTAAAAATATGCTATATTTTTCAATATTTAAAAATTTTTCTTAAGTCTAAAAATGATTAAAAATATATTTTTAGACTCAAATTGTAAATTTAAATTTTGTAAATATGATAATAATTTAAAAGCTATTTAATTTTTAAATTTACTATTGCATATTTTGTATAAGTTTTAGTATATTAGTTTTTAAACTATGTAGTTTTTAAATTTGTTAGTGTATACTTTGTAAACAAGTCTAACAAATTGTAATATATAATTATATATACACAATTTGTAAAAGATAAATATATATTTATGTTTATATATATAATATATATATATTAAAAAATATAAGCGGGGGCGGGGCAACGGGGTGCGGGGCCCCACTACCCACCCCTATTTTATATTAACATGTTTAGGTCAAAACAAATTGACCAGTTAGGATCCGATTTATAAATAGGTTAATCTGCTTAACACAAAATTAACCTATTTTGACATGTTTAAAATTTATTTCAAAATTAAAATTTTATTATTGTTAAGTTGTAATATTAATATTTCTCAGTATGCTTGTGTTTTTATTATTTGAGATTATAATTTTAGACCTATGTTCATATTTGTTATTGTATGGTTTGTAATATTAGTTTTATTATATATTAAACTTTGAAAAATATTGATATATATTTTTTAAGATCTTGTGGTATGAATAATTATAGATTTTAATTTTTATGTAAAATTATTTTAATTAGGTCAAATAAATGATGTGTTTTAGTTCAATCCATTTACATGAATCAGACAGATTTAAATGAATGATGTTAACATATTTCTAATTAATTATTAAACAGATTAAAACAAGTGACACAATACGACCCGTTATCTAAATAAGTTAGAGTTTGACACATTTAACTTAGATTGAGGTCAGATTAATAAATACAAAAAGTGTTCATGACTTGACCAACAACAAACCGAAAAACACGATTTGCTACCCCAGAATAAGTCGCAGTCCACAGAATATGCACGGTAAAGACGTTTATTTATCAAGTGAAATCCACAAAGGCTAGTGAAGACGAACTTCTTGAGCTCATCATGCTTATATTGCTCATTTTCTTCAAAATCGGTGGGTACAAATCATTTTCCATATTGCTGCAATTTGTAGACTAAAAACGAAAATTCTTATTATTAGCAATGCATACATGGATGATCTAATTACAAAATATGTGCAACCATGTGAATGAAATCTGACCATTTTGTGGTTCACGGATGTGTTTTCTTCTTGGATTCAGATGAAGTTCGATTCCACTTCAATTCCGAAATGAAACCGAACTTGCGATAACTAAATATTGAGTCTAAAAATGACACCAACTCCAATAGGAGCCAGAAATTGAAACCCACACCTAATTAAGGAAATGCAAATTTGTTGGACATTTGTCCGTGTATTAAGAAAACAACATGGAGGCCTCTCAAACTAACTCAAATTCAAACCGTACGAACCAATCG
>QEOT01009588.1:0-35451 GCA_003123785.1 Pterocarya stenoptera
AGATGAGAGCAAACTGGTTAATGTTCCACCATACCGGTATGCTCACTTCCAAAAAGAAGAGATTGAGAGGCAAGTTGAAGACATATTGAGAGGAGGCTTGATAAGACCTAGCACTAGTCCTTTTTCTTCACCGGTCTTGTTGGTGAGAAAGAGGGATGGCACATGGAGATTTTGTACCGATTATAGAACTTTGAATGAAGCTACCATCAAGGATAGGTTTCCCATACCTACCGTTGATGAAATGTTGGATGAGCTACATGGGCCTAGTGTGTTCTCAAAGCTTGATTTGAGAGCGGGGTACCACCAAATCGGAATGAGGGAAGAAGATGTGCACAAAACGGCTTTTAGAACCCACAATGGCCACTTTGAGTACCTGTCATGCCGTTTTGGTTGTGTAATGCCCCCTCAACTTTCCAAGCCGCCATGAATTCTATTTTCAAGTCATTGTTGAGGAAGTTTGTGCTAGTGTTCTTTGATGACATCCTTGTTTACTCCAAATCCGTGTAAAAGCACAAACTACATTTGAAAGTTGTGATGAAGATTCTTGAAGAGCACCACTTTTTCATTAAAGCATCTAAGTGTGCTTTCATGGAAAAGGAACTTGAGTATTTGGGACACTTCATTTCAGGAGATGGAGTGAAAGTGGACCAAAGGAAGATTGAAGCTATGGTGGATTGGCCATTGCCCATGGATGTTTCGGCCTTGAGGGGTTTCTTGGGCTTGACCAGTTATTATAGAAGGTTTGTCAAGCACTATGGGTTGACTGCTAAGCCACTTACTTCTTTGCTAAAGAAGGACAATTTTGAATGGACACAAGAAGCTAGAGATGCCTTTGAGAATTTGAAGAGGGCCATGACTACTACACCCGTTCTTGCCTTGCCCAACTTTGAGAAGCCTTTTGAGGTTTACACCGATGCAAGTGGGGATGGAATAGGGGCTGTTTTGGTACAAGAAAGAAGACCATTGGCCTTTATTTCCAAGGCCTTTGGGCCAATGAAGAAGGCATGGAGTACTTATGCAAGAGAGATGCTTGCGGTTGTGCATGCTATGAAGGTGTGGAGACCTTACTTGTTGGGAAGAAAGTTCACCATTGTCACGGATCAACAAGCATTGAGGCACCTTTTGCAGCAAAAGATTGTGACCTCGGAACAACAAAAGTTTCTTGTGAAGCTTTTGGGATTTGAGTATGACATTGTGTATCAACCCGGGAAAGAGAACAAAGTGGCCGATGCACTTAGTAGAAGAGAGAGAAGTTCTTTGCTTTGGCAAGTGCATGATGAAGATGATGCTAGTTTGATGGCCTTGAGTGGGGCCGAATAGAGGATATGGGACAAGATCCGAGAAGCCACAAAGATAGATGCAAGAGCAATTGAGATCATGGAGCTTTTAGAAGTTCAAAAGAGTGGAGTGATCGGGATCAAGGTGAAAGATGGCCTAATCTACTATAAGGAATATGTTTATGTTCCAAATGTGCCTAACTTGAGAAAGAAAATACTTGACCACTTCCATTTTAGCAAAGAGGGAGGTCACTCGGGGTGGTTGAGAACTTACATAAGGGTGAAGCATTTCTTCTATTGGGAAGGAATAAAGAAGGCCGTGAAGAAGCTTGTAGCCGAGTGTGATACATACCAAAAAATCAAATATGACACAAGACCTCCATCCGGGCTCTTGCAACCTCTTCCTATTCCTAATTTAATTTGGGAGGACTTAAGCATGGATTTTGTGGAGAGGCTTCCTATTAGTGGTGGTTTTGAGGTGATACTTGTGGTAGTGGATAGATTGAGCAAGTATAGTCATTTCATTCCACTTATTCATCCATTCACAACCAAGAGTGTGGCTAAGGCGTTTATTGACAATATTGTGAAACTTCATGGGTTTCCCAAGAGCATAGTCACGAATAGAGATAGAGTATTCATGAGTTCCTTTTGGAAGGAAATGTTTGAGCTCCAAGGGAGCAAGTTGAAAGCTAGTTCATCCTATCACCCCCAAACCGATGGGCAAACGGAAGTGGTTAATAGAACACTTGAGCAATACTTGAGATGCTTTTGCCATGAAGAGTAAAAGAAGTGGGGTGAGTATTTGACTTGGGCCGAGTATTGGTATAACACTACTTTCCATGTTTCCATACAAAGAAGCCCGTTTGAAGTTGTTTATGGAAGAGCTCCACCAACATTGGTGAACTATGAGAGGGGCACGGCCAAAAACAATGAAGTGGAGGAGGAGTTGGTCACTAAGGATCAAATCCTAGTGAAGGTAAAAAGAGAGCTTGCTAAAGCTCAACAAAGAATGAAAAGATACTATGATGAGGGTAGAAGATTGGTTACCTTTGAGGTGGGAGACTATGTGTACCTAAAGTTACAATCTTTTGGCCAAATGACATTGAGAAAGAAGCTTAATTTGAAATTGGCCAAGAAATACTATGGGCCTTTCAAAGTGCTTGAGAGGATAGGTGAAGTGGCATATAGGTTGGAACTTCCTCCAAGTTCCAAACTACATCCGGTGTTCCATGTAACCGTGCTCAAGAAGAGGATTGGTGATCCTAGTCTTATTGTGGAAGAGCTACCCAAGTTTGAATAAGAAGGGCGTATGCTCTTACAACCAAAAGAGGCCCTTAATTATAGGGTGGTTCCAAGGGGGAGAAAAAGACAAGATGTGTGGCAAGTTTTGATTAGGTGGGGTAAGGCACCAAAAGAAGAGGCTACTTGGGAGGATTATGATGTTATAAGAGAGAAATTTTCCCAATTTATCCTTGAGGGCAAGGATAGTCTTAAAGAGATGGGGATTGTTAAACCCCCACGTAAGGCGGCCTCTAAAACCACGGCACATGTCCTAACCATGGCCGGGACATGCCCCTTGATCATGCCACGAGCATGCCTTGGCCCGTGTCTTGTCACACACGGGGCGCCCAGCATGCCCTTGGACCGGCCACATGCATGCCTTGGCCCTTGCCTTGACACGCACGGGGCGCCCAGCATGCAGGCCATGCGCACGCACATGCGCACGCCACGCCTCGGCCACAGCGAGGTTAGTGGCCATGCGCAGCCCAACGCACAGCCAGGCATGCACAAGCCCATGCGCATGCCCATGTGCGGTGGCCCTGCGTACGCAGGCCGCACAGCCCAGCGCACGCACACAGGCCACATGGCCCTGCGCCCGCACGCAGGCCGCGTGGCCCTGGCCCCCACCCTGGCCGCATGGCCATGCGCACGCCCAACAGGCGCACACCCAGCCTGCGCACGCCCATGCGTGCACCTATGCAACACATGCAGCCGGCCATGCATCCAGCCGCATGGCCCTCCTGCCGCACGCCAGAAAGGTTAATGGCACGGCTCCAGCCCGTGCCATGCAGAGTAGGCCAGTGGCATGCCCACCAGGCTTGCCATCCAGCTCATGGCTCCAGCCCATGCCTTGCAGCCAACTCACATGGCTAGCCACTAGCAGGCCGAACATGGCTCCATGCCATGCCCACCAGCCGGCCCATGCATGGCATCATGCCATGCACCACAGTTAGCCATGCCGAGCCACCTAGCCATGGACCAGACCGTGGACCACCATGCACCACCTTTGCCGAACCCTTGGCTCATGCATGCCACGGCCATGTGGTTCATGCCACTATCTTATTTGTGTTATTTATTTTATTTAATTATTTCTTTTATTTCTTTTATTGCAAAGGGACCTTTTGGGGGTTTCCTAGTTGTAACCTTTATAAATAGGACCTTTAGTCATTTCTTTCACATCTTTTGACAAATTGACTAGAGTGAGGACATTGTTGAGAGATCATTCCGGTGCTAGACATTTGGGCTCTTTTGGGTGCAATTCATTGAATCCTAAAGAGAGGATTACTCCATGCAATTCATTGAATTTGAGTAATCCATTTATCTTATTTATCAACTTGGTGCAATTCATTGAATCCAAGTTGATCATCTTTATCTTTGTTTCTTTTATCAATACATGAGATTTATTCAATCTTGGTGCACATTGTGGATTGATTGTTGAATTACTTTCATTGTTTATTCGAGTTCATCATTGTTCTTGAGTGTTCATCTTGTGTTCTTGGTGTTCTTCATATTTCGGCTTGTTCAATCCCATACACCATCAATTTCGACCACCATCATTGTTTGTCAACTTTCCATAATTGATCCCCCTTCTTCCACCTAGCCCTAGCCGAAACACTTACCTTATCCATCCAAGTCAAATTCGGCCAACTCACTTGCCTTATTTGCCTTGCCCTAGCCGCCCCTCTTACTTTCCATAATAGGGTTTCCATACTTGGAAACCCTAGTTGACTCCTTCCACACTCTTGGCCGGCCACCTATCTATCCACAAGCATATCTCTAGTTTTTAGGAAACCTTCCTAAAAACACTCACTAGCCTAGTTCGGCCAAGCCTTGGCCGCCCACCCTCTTTGCCCTAGCTCCAAAACCCTAAACCATCACCTATCTCTAACCCTAGCCACATCATCCAAACCCTAACCCTAATCACCAAGGTGGCGCCATCCATGCAAGCCACCCTTGCCGTGCACCCATGCAAGCCTAGCCACCCAAACACTTAGCCAATTTTCCCATCTTCCATCCACTCCATACGAGCCTAAACACTTAACCTCACCTTGTCCAAATTGCCACCATAGCCATCATTGATCGTGAACCAAGCAAGAGAAGAACTAGGATTCGGTCAATCAAAGGAGATCATAGCCGAGGAGGACTTAGTGTTTAGGGACTTGACCGGGGTCCCTAACAGTCGTGCCCACTACGCCATCGCCGTCCGTCTGCATCTCTGTTGCTGAAGATAAGAATCTGCTCTCAATCTCCGATTATGTTATTTAATTTTTTGTTGAGTTATGGAATGGAGAGTGGAGGAAGGATGGGATTTAATCGGAGATGGGGATGGGATTGTGTTTGTGAATGTGTGCTGTGGAGACTCGATTGAAATTTTTAAGTGTGAATGATTGAAATTTGAATCTGTGATAGTGATTTTGTGGGTTTCAAAATTTGGATTGGAACCCTAAGTTAATTTTGGGTTTTGAAATTCGGATTAGGGTTTCAAAGATTGGAACCCTAAATTAGTTTAAGGTTTCAAAATTCTGATTTTTCAAAGATTGGAACCCTAATGAAACTGAGAAAATTAGAAAAACTATCATATTAAAGCAATGATCACCTAGAAAATATTTATGAAATGTAAAATGTTGTTTGGTGGACAATGAAACAGAGATCATCAAATCATCCTTAGCAAAAATCCACATGTTGCCACCATAATCCTCTTTGTGAAAAACTTTGAAAAATCTCAACTTTTTACCAATAGTAAGAATTTTAACAAAAGGAACCCCTCGATTCTAAAATAGCAATCAAAGGCAACTTATAAAACATTAAAACTTCACCAAAATTTTCAAATGAAATATAGTACATTTATTGACAATGTCTCTCATATTCCAAATCAAAACTGAATTCAACAAGAATTTATTTGGGCTTTGGTATGGAGCACAATTCCTGTTACTTTAGTAACTCTTCTACGTTTTTTTTTCATAACATAGCTTTCAACAATTTCTGAGGCTTAATAGTTTGTTTTTTAATATTTCTTCTCTTCCTTAGATAAAGCTAGAAAAGAGTTCAGATTCAAACCATTAGCAATCATATAGAAAGAATTATAAATAGGAATAAACTCATGAGACGTTTCTTAGTTCTATTTTCAGGTTGGAGTACCTATGAAAATTCAAAAATGGACTCCTAGCTCCCGTAACATGACTATTGGGTTCGTAGAACTAGAGGTAAAAAAAGGCTTTGCAATTTCAATAGTAGTATTTTGTCAAGAGGATGAGGCAGTAGGAGATCAAAATATGATATAAAAATAAAAATAAAAACAAAATATGATAAAAAAAAATAACATTTATATCATATTGTGAATCTGTGATGCATATAGAAATAAAGAAAACAAATTATAAAAATTCAGAGTTGATTGTGCTATTTGTGCATGCTTATAATTATATGATGTCTATTTTGATTGTGCATGCTTATTTTATAAAACAATTTAACAAATCATAATGATGAAAAGGTTAGTGCCATGTTTTGATTGTTGATCCCTATGTGTTGATTGTTGATGTTAGTGGCAAGTTTTTGTTTTAATTTCATATTTGTTGATTGTTTTGGAGAATGTCTTCCTCTACTCCCTTAGATTTTAGTGCTAGTTGTCATACCCCTATCGGGCCTATTCCAACACCTAACCCTATTCACAGCACTAACCCTAGTGACAGTTGTCCTTCCCCCAAGCCCACATAAAGCAAGAAACTCGTTTCTATAGCTTGATCTCACTTTACCAAACTAAAAGGTGGTGACCCCAATAACTGCCAAGCAAAGTGTAACTACTGTGGTAAACTCTATGGATGTCACTATAGGAAACATGGTACATCACAGTTTAAGGTGCACTTAGAAGAACAATGCAAGAAGAGTCCAATATAGAGATCCTTACAAGAGAAGAGTCAATCTAGACTAGAGATCGGACTTAAAAAAATGGCGGATAGGAGTAGTGGGGGTTCTACGTGGAAGGGGTATACTAAGTATGACCCCAATGAGTATAGAATAAGGTTAGTTCGTGTGGTTATCATGGATGAGCTACTTTTTCAGTTTGTGAAAATGAGAAGGTTCCAAGAATTTTCCAGTTACTTGGAACCTAGGTTTAATATTCATTCTCGCCACACTGTGGCAAAGGATATTAAAAAAACATTACCAAAAGGAGAAGGATTTGTTGAGGGGCCATATGGCGGGT
This sequence comes from Pterocarya stenoptera, assembly GCA_003123785.1. NCBI lineage: Eukaryota > Viridiplantae > Streptophyta > Magnoliopsida > Fagales > Juglandaceae > Pterocarya > Pterocarya stenoptera. The sequence goes on from QEOT01009588.1 coordinate 6,757, forward strand.
CAAGTTGTAAGCCTCACTACCGATACTTGGACATCCATCCAAAATTATAATTACATGTCTTTGACTGTGCATTTCATTGATTGTGATTGGACACTACATAAAAAAATTGTGAAGTTTTGTCTAATTGGATTAATTGTGTATGAGTGACCATACTAGGATGCGATGTGTATGAGTGACCATACTAGGATGCGGGAGATGGCATTGATGATGAGGGTCAAATATGACAAATATTGGGAGGATTTGGATAGGAAAAATATTTTGTTATATTTGGCTGTTGTTCTTGACCCTCAACTCAAGATTGATGGCATGGTATATGGTTTGGGACTTGTACATGGGGCTACATGAGCTGAGCTTATTGGGGGCATGGTTAGAGACACCCTTGATAGATTGGTTGATGAGTTTATCGTGATCAGGGGTGGTAACACACATACACCTACACCTACCCCAGCGCCTCGTCCAAAAGCCAGGATGGGGAAAAAGCATAGGATAGTGTGGGCCCAAAGCCTCTCACAGAACCCCCAACTAGTCTATCAATCTACAGAGGTGAAGTCAGAGGTAGACCGATATTTGGCAGGGGATCTTCTTCCATATACGGAACGGTTTGATATATTAGCTTGGTGGAACATCAATTTCGTGAAGTATTCCGTTCTTGGAGAGATAGCCCACAGTATTTTGGCCATCCCTATTAGTACCGTAGCCTCAAAGTCGGCGTTTAGTAACGAAGGGCGCATATTGGATCCATTCCAGAGTTCCTTGTCCCCTACCACTGTGGAGGCATTCATTTGCACTCAGAATTAGATCAAAGGGACTCAAATTCATGTTCCGGATGTTCTTGACTTTAACGAGGCCAACGAGGAAGAGGGTGGTGAGCAGCCTGGATCTAGTAATCGTTGATTTCATAGTTTTATTTTCTTATTTTAATTTATTTTATTTATATTTATTTTATCGGTATTAAATTATTAATTTCAAATTTAATTGTTGTAGCTATACATGATATGACGTCTACCTCCGCTTTAGTATGACTTCACGATATTGGACCTGACCCACCATTGCCATTTGTCATAGGTTTGTACAATTTGTATTGTCCCTTAATTTTTTTTGTATTTATTTTATTTTTATTTTTGTATATAATTGTTTTTAACTTTTAATAATCTTATTGTAATATGTGCACCTCAAACCTCAAGCCTCAAGCCTCAATCCTAATTCCAAGCCAAAATTCAAATGATATATTCTCAATATCGCATCTTAATCCCCATCATCTCATCTTGGTTAGTCAGATTTTAATTTGTAATTTTTTCATTTGTTTCTTGTTTATAATTCTAATTTATCTTCCTATTCAATTGTTAATGTTTCAAATTTTATGATCTTATGACTTACAACAGACAGCACTAAATTCTATTTCCACCCTGGGTCAGGCCACCCACCCCAAATGTCAAAGTCAAAGTCAACTTCAACGTTCTCCATTGTCACTTTTATCATTTATGTTCAATTGACAATTGTATTTAGATTTTACATATCAAATTCTTTGTAATGTTGATACAATCACAATGTCCCTTTTATGTTTGTAATTTTGTAGTTGTTTTCTCCTAATTTATATTATTGTAATAGTTTAAATATTATAGTTTTATTATAAATTCTATTATTGTAAATTGTAATTGCTTAGGATTTAGGACTTAGGAGTATTAGTAGTACTTCTTTAATCCTTTTTCTCTTAATTTGTATTTTTTTACTATAAATTCAATTTATTGTTACTTCAAAATTTAAAATTATACACTTTTTTTTATTACTGGGCCCAAAATGGCCAAAAACACTTAAATGGGGAAAAAATTAACCCAAAAACAGCTTATGGGCCCATGGCCCAATTGAGGGTGCCCCGGGGCGGGGGGGAGGCAGACGTATAGGGTATACCCAAACGGGTACCCCACCCCCGCACCATGGGGGCAGATGCCGGGTAGAAAAATCCCACCCCCATCCCATGTGGAGCGAGGGGAGGGGATGGGGTGCCCCTGCACCGTATGGTGCGAGTAGCACCCCTAAACCTAGCAGTGAAGCTAGTGAGCCAAGGAAGCCGATATTGGTTGAGCGGGAGATCATTATAGAATACTTCCGCGATTTTGTTTGGGATGGAAGGAGCCTATTATCTATTGTCAATGATAGAGGATGGGGCTCGATCTGTCAGCAAAGGGGGGTTAGCCTATCCTGATATGGTCAGTGAGTTTTATCGAGCCATGGGTCAGATGGAGGCTAATGAGGAATCCTTCTCGTTCGTTATTTGGGGTGTGAGTATTACTATCTCAGCAGACATTATCGGTGATTTTCTTAAGATCTCCCGTGAGCTTTGTGCATACCCTGCACAACAACTAGCTGCAGGGACAGATGGTGAATATGTGATCGAGTATGAGGCTCTAGCAGACGACGATCCCACTCACGATGAGATTCATCAGTTGATGCATGAAGATTCGGCTCCTCCATATAATGGTAGCAAGGTGATCAAACAGGTTGATTTATCGCATTTTTTCGAATAATGAATTTGATTGTCTCCCATAATATTGATCTGAGGAAACACAAGACTAATTTCAACATCGAACGAGCTAGATTTATGTTACAGATTGCACAAGGAGAGCCGACTGCTCTGCCTCTTTACTTTCTCATCCGCATCTGATCTGAGTCACGGTATTCTAGTAGAGGTAGTCTACTATATGCATTGATGATCTCTAACCTCCAAATCCAATCGAGGGGTTGATGTGCTAATGACAGAGCAGAGGAAACCACAAATTGGGCCTCTTAACAAGATCACCTTTAGCAAGAGCGAGGGCCACTTGCGAAAGGCTCGCATTAATGTTCCAGCGGCACAAGATAGTGGCACAGAGCGTGATCCAGCTTCTACTAATACTGGTGTTGATAGACAGGCTGCAGGGGCTACTACCATAGAGATGCGATCCTTGCTCGAGGAGCATCGCACACTCTTGATCTAGGACATGGAGAGGATCGTGGAGAGGATCACTATGCCCATCATGGTCTACTGCAAGAGATTGAGGGACGCATTACTGTTATCTAGGAGGACCTAGATAGTCTTAAATAGTAGTTTTATTTTTTATTTGACTTTTTGTTTTGTATCGAACGTTGTCAATTTAATTACTATATCGTTTTTATTTATTATATATAGCTAACTTGTTTCTTATCAAAAATCATTTTTCTTATTTTACTTACCAGTTCATGATAATATAAAAAAATGACATTCCCTAGAAGGTAATGTTTTTTAATTGCAAATTCTTATTTACCAAAACAAAAGTCATTAATTAGTTTTTAAATTAATTATATAAAATTCCTAGGACAACATATATAATATATTTTAATTTATCATAAATAGTAATAAATTTGTATAGGTAGATTTTTCATCTTTTGAAAATGATAATTAATATACTCAAATAATATTTATTTTTAAAATATTTGATCGAACATAGAAGTACCGTTCAAAGGCTATTTTATTTATAACTTCTCACCAAAAAATTTGCTCGAATGATTAAATATAGCGTCCGAACGGGATCTAACTTTCCTCAGGCACAATTGTGTATACATTCCTGCCACGACTATTATTCGAACAGTTATGTAATCATTTGAACGTGAATAAAAATACTGTTTGAACGTGTATGGGATCATTCGAATAGTATAGCAACCATCCCTGCTAGATTTATTTATAACTTCCCACCAAAAAATTAGTTCGAATGCTTAAATATCTTGTTCGAACGGTTTCGACCTTTCCCCTGCACAATTGTCTATAATTTTCCGCTACAAGCCTACAACTATTATTCAAACAATTATGTAACCATTCGAACGTGAATTAGAATACTGTATATGTTTACTTACACCCAAAAAATGATCTTTGTAAAGTTTACTATGTTTCCTATCTTGCTAAGACTTAAGCCCAAAAAATGGGCTTTATATTAGAGCCCATTGCATGAGCCCAAAAGAAATGGCTTAAAAACTATGTTTCCTATCTTGCTAAGGCATTTTCAATGGTTCCTTCCAAAATATGAACTTCTATGGAACCCATTGTATCAGCCCAAAAAGGGTTTTACTACACAACTTCCACCACACTCCACACTCCACATTTTTTAAAATTTTTAATTTTTTTTTTTTAATTTTTTTTTATTTTATTCTTTTTAAACTATTTCAAAATCTATTCACTATTCATATAAAAAATATTTGAAAAAAGAAAAAAATTAAAAAAATTAAAAAATATATATATGGAGTATAGAGTGTTGGTGAATAGTAAAAAGTTGTGAAGATTTTTTGACCCAAAAATTGGGGTTACAAAATCAATTGGATCATAATTTTAAATAGAGCCCACTAAAAAAACTCAAAACATGTATGGTCCAATTTCGTGGCCCAAATCAAAATCCACTCCCTTTTAACGGAGCTAGAGTCGGATCGGATTTTGCTCTTGTCGAATGAGGAGTCAGAGGCCGGTATTGGACTCTGACTGAATTGAAGTCGGAGTAAACCACTGAGGTTTTCGTTTGTGAATCAGTTATCTGATCATCCATGTGGAGTCTCGCCACTCCCAAGTCCAGAAGTGGGATAGTGTTTTTTTTTTTTTCTAGAGCTGGTTGGGAGTTTCCTGCCGGCAAGGTAGTCCGCGGAGAATTTCCCTTCAAGGCCTCGTGGAGTCTTGTCCTTAACAGCCGCAACTTCAAGGTGACTCCCACCAAGAGGAAATGCCATGCCTAGATCTCATCTACGTGTCAGTTTGGAGGTTTCTATTACCCGGGAGAATATTGACGGTTTCTTGGTCATGCCAGACCAGTCACACGTAGTGAGCCATCAAGTCTCAGACTCCACAGATCCAAGGCCCACCCGCCAACACAACGGGCGGCTCTTGCTCACTCGGGCCCTAAAGGAAAGAGCCATTGCATGGAGGGAGACGAACCTTGAGGTAGGCCACGCATTTTTCGTGACCCCGCTTGCCCTGAGGGAGCCAAGTAGCATTCCCAGGACCCTTCTGCTAGTCCTACTTCTGGATATCAATGGAAGACTCGGCAACCTCCACCTCCATTGTACACATTTTGTCTTGCGGACATTATCGGTCAGGGGACCCAGGACCTGGTCTCGTTGTTAGATCCCAACTTCTTCGGAGTGATTACTGACACCTTTCCAGGCTCCTTTCTTAACTCATTATTCGAGAAATTTGGGTCATCGTCCTCCTCATCTTTGGCTTCCAACGACTTCGTTGAAATATTAGATGTCAGTAAGGAAAGGCTTAAATTCCCGAGGGCATAGTGGAGAGTGTCGAAGTTGCCGCTGACCCGCCTACTCCCGGGGAATGAGTTGCGACCCCTGCCGAGGAAGTTCCCTCTACTGTTGATAAGATTGTTGTGGGGGCTGGTGTGGGGGGTGGCGTTCCCCTCAAAAGATACACTCACGTCTGATGCTACCCTTAAAGAGGGTGAGCTTGTGGCTACTGTTCATAAGAATTCAAGCAACATATTTAATATTAGAAACATGATTTCCTCTTATATCTATAAATATTTAAAATATTCACATTATAAATATAAAGGCAATAATACTATAAGAAAATAAATAGATCACAAAGTTATCCAAGTTTATAATCACGAAGTTATCCAAACATTATATGAGCTAAGTAATTGGGATATTAAATATTAGAGTTATGTGGGCTGTAAGTGGGTCGGAGTTTTGTGGCAATGTGTTTGGAGGTTTGTTGCTTTAGGCCTTTCGTGCTTACGGGAAGTTATGTGTTTTTCTTACATTTTTGCTTTGTTATGCATTGAATGTCTAGATGATGTAGCTGTTTTGGGCTGGTTTGTTTTGTTTTGTTCATAGAATGGTTTTTTACGTTTATGGTGCATATTAGATGGTGTTTCACGTAAAGTTTTTTATTGAATTCCTATATCGCGGTTTTATGTTTTTTGTTCATGTAATTTTGTTTAAGTATTTTAGTATTTCTTTTGTAATGGAAGCCTTTACCTTATTTTCAATTTTCACTTTGAGATTTGTGTTTTTAATCCTACTTATTTAGTTTGTATTTTAGTAAAGATGGTAAAAAGTATTTATTTTAATACTGTTATATGTTTACTTACACCCAGTAAATGTTTAAGATCATTTTTCACAAAATCTAGTCTGTTTCAGTCTTGCGAAGACTTAAGTCCAAAAGATGGGCTTTATATAGAGCCCATTTCATGAGCCCAAAAGAATGGGCGTAAAAATTATGTAAGCTTTAAATATTTAAGGCATTTTCAATGGTTCTTTCCAAAATATGAACTTTGTATAGAACCTATCGTATCAGCCCAAAAATAGGGGTTAGAAAATCGGCTGGATTATAGTTTTTTTTTTAAAAGCCCAAAACATGTATGGCCCAATTTCGCAGCCCAAATCCGACTCTACTCTATTTAATGAAGCCAAAGTCAGATCGAGTTTTTGCACTTGTCGAATGCAGAGTCAAAGGTCGATATCGAACTCGGACAACATCGAAGTCAAAGCAAAAAACAAAAAAGCCGAATCCAGCTTTGACTCTGGTCGGTGCTTAGCCCTAAGTGCTACCACCACCAAGTGGAACTAGACTCCGTGAGAGAATGGTACAACATTGTTGAGTTAGTGAGGTTGAGCCTTCCCGACCAAGGCAGCAACATAGTCAACTTGGAGGGGGCTACCGAACATGTCAGGCTCTATATTCGGATGTTCTCGTTGGAGGTTGAAACTCCCTTTCTACTACCGGTTCATGATATTCTTGACTATCTGGGTATGGCTTGAAGCGATAGAGGATCTTTATGTTGTCCTGTTGCATCGTATAGAGGTAAGCCCTTGAAGCGATGGGGGAAGAGAGCCCTAAGATAACTGCAACTAAGTGGGACACCCGACGCTAGTCTACCCTTGGGGTGTTCTACTATGGTATGACTTTTTCAAAGGGCAAGCTTCTTAGTGCTCAATATGGTATGTTAGCTTCATTAGCACGATCTTGCAATGATAGAGTGGATCTTAGTGAATGGGATATGGATTGGTTAAGTTTTCATTATGAGCACGTCGTTCCTAAACACTTTATCTCTAAGCTGTTAATGGTCCGATGCATTTTGTATAATTATATCATTTTATCCCCCTCTATCACGTGAATCGTTCGAGACCGTGCCATTATCCGCCAATTATTCTTTCCTAAACAATAAAGAAGGAAATGGAAAGATTACACGAAAAGTACACGGGATGTGTATTGTCTCATGTGTACTGTTCGTATACATACTGGTTCGATCAGTAACTTTTGAATTTTCACGTAGGGCTTGAGCACAAGGGGCCAATTATGAGTAGTACTGCACCCGGCCGGCTGTCCCCCATTTTTCTCTCCCAAAGCCACTATTGGAATTGTGAATGGCCCAGGAACCATGCATGGCATAACTACCTTAATAATTATTGTCCAGATATCAAAGTAGTAAACACATGATGAATTTCAAAGTTTTGCATCCTTTCGTTTGTTTCTTTCCAAGCTGTTCAACGGCAGGCAAGCAAGCATCCCCAACTAATTCAACTTTCCAAACTTGGCCATGTTTCACGATCGAGTACAGATCACAACATCGTGATTCACACCCACTACATTAAAAATAAAAAATAAAAATACAATCTATTCACTATTCTCACATTACACATTATACATAATTTTTATACTTATTTTATTTTATTTTTTATCAAATATTTGGTATATGGATGGTGAGTATAAGAATTCATTTAGTTTAATAAAAATAAAAAATCATGTGTAGCATGTGATGTAAGGATGATTAATAAAATGATTCAAAAAAGAAATACTTTTATGACTTAACTCATTGATGTAGGAATGAGAAATCTCGAAATGAGTATCGTTCGGTATAAGTTTCAAATATATAAGTTTGATATAGATTTTTGTAAAAATATGAATTACACTAAAATTTAAAATATTTTTTTCTAATTTTACATAGTAGAGTCCACTCTTTACAAATCATTTCTCTTGATCTTATATTGAATGGGCCCTCATCCTTTAGATGTTTTCCAAAAATTATACCTATTATACTTTATTTTATTCTTATCTTATTATAAAAATAACATATATGTATATATATAAATGTATTACAAAGAAGAAGTGCTTACTTTTAAGTTCCCAGTGCATTTTAGACTTACGACTCGTTTCGATAGAGAAATGAGATGAGATGATTTTAAATGAGTTGAATTAAAATATTATTTGAATATTATTTTTTAATATTATTATTATTTTGAGATTTGAAAAAATTGAATTGTTTATTATATTTATATGAGAATTTAGAAAAATTGTGATGATGAGATAAGATAGATTGAGAGTGTTTCTATATCCAAACAGGGCCCTGAGACCTACAGCCAAAGTCTTTGCCGGTAAAAAAAAAAAAAGGTGATGTTTGGAAACAATTTTCATCACTTCACATCTAATCTCATCTCATTTTCTTCCCAAATATCATTTGTTTGAATACTTTCTAACTAATCATTACAAATTTCTCAAAATTTCAAACAAAAAATAAAATATAATTCAAAATTCTCAAATCTCAAAATAAAAATTATATTCTAACGATATTTTAACTTTATAAGTCTTTTTATTCAACTTTATCTCTCTTCTTTCTCAGAACCTAATAATAGTATATACTTAACTCCAACTATCTCACTATAATTCACAAATCATCTTATCACAATTAACAAAACTATCATCTCATTTTATTCCCCAACCATACCCTTTAAATATATTCTTAGTGCATTTTAGTTTTTTTTTAATATTTTTTTACGTTAAAATAAAACATACAAATTTATTAGTGATAAATTTTTAAAATATTTTTTAAAAAATACACTAACAATACATTTGAAGGAACAAGTCGGGAGAACAACCTAACATTTTTCTATAAAAAAATACAAGAAAGAAGAAGCTAATTTTGAGGGTCAAGAGTCTAATCATGTAGACAAAGAAATGAAAGAATTACTAGTTTCAAAATTGAATTTAATAAAAAATAAGATTTATAAATTCAAATAATTAAATATGATACCTTAAAGGTTTTTTATTTAAAATAAATTATAAACTTTTATATTATATTTATTTAAGTTTCAATTAATGTGTAAAAAAGTAAAAAAATGAGAACGAAAGTTTAGGGATGCCACCCGCTCCTACGAGGCAGGACCATCCCTTTTCCGAACCCCCCCCCCCTCCCCTACATTCTAGAGGAGGGGTGCTGGGCAAATTCCTAATCTGTCATGCCTCATATTTACTTAAAAAATAAAGTACACTATATTTTTAGACTCAAATTGTAAATTTAAATTTTATAAATATGATTATAATTTAAAGTAATTTTTAAATTTATTAGTACATATTTTATAAACAAGTCTAATAAATTGTAATATATATTTATATATACACAATTTGTAAAATATAAAAATATTTTTATTTTTATATATAATATATATAAACATGTAAGTTGGGGCAGGGCCTCCCTGCCCCCACTAGGAGTGCTAGTTGCAGGGTAGGGGCCTTGCGCTCGCATGAGCGAGGCAGCTAGATGCAGGGTCCTGCTATCCACCTCTAAAAGAAATAAGCATATTTAGGCCATGTTTAGTTATATAAATAAGGTGAAATAAAATAAAATTTGAAAGTTAAATAAATATTAACTTTTTATTATTAATTTTATTTAAAAAATTAAATTATTTATTATATTTTATATAATAATTAAATTACATGAAATGAAATAACTAAACAAGAACTTATTAACTTACAGGCCGTCAAGACTCAAGAATGCTAATGAAAGAGAAGAAAATCTATAATTTTATGAATAAAAAACCGAGACATCTCTTTCAAATCATGGCCTGCCTCTGTGTTTTCCAATCACAAGTAAGGACGATATTTTGCATGCTAAGTAACTACCACCAGCGGGTCTTCTGGTGGAGGAGGATACCGACCGACGATGATGTAAAAACTGCACACAACTCTGCAGAACTTACGTACGGTACCTTGTGGATAAATCTCTCTCTCTGCTTTGAATGTCCTCCGCCAGATCTTTTGCTTGGAGGCCATGCTTTCGGATTGGTTCCGACAACCGATAAAAAATAAAAGATAAAAGGAAGTTGTACCTCAAAGCCTGTTCTGTTCTTCTCTCAGAGAAAAGAGTCTTAACTCCCACTCTCGGTTATGCCTGCATGCATTCCTCGCTATTCCCATTACTCATGATCTCACCGTTTAACCACTTCTTTCTTGTCTAATCCGACGGTTTTGGGGAAGCACGGAATTTACATTAGACAGAAAGGTTATATATACGTGTGGAGTAACAGATAAAAAGACATTCCTCGGTGAAACCAAAAGCATTGAAAGGGCGCCATGTGATGGAGATCGAAGGTTGGGCAACTGAGGTGGGTGTCTGTCACGAATATTAATGCCACTGTATAACCGTCCAATCAGAAGCAGAGAGATAGCTAGCTATGGACGTCTGTGACAATATATTAGATTAGTAGATAGCTGGATGACCCACGTGGTCCTGGGAGTCGTGATGATCGATGGCTGACAGCCCAAGTTCAGAAAGAGACGACCCATTCTAACGAGCTCCTAAGTTGTATTTTAGCCACGTGGCATCCGTCCCCCCTTGGGGAGTAAGTTGTATTTTAGCCACGTGGCATCCGTCCCCCCCTTGGGGAGTAAGCATTTTTTTTTTTTTGAAGATGGGAATAAGCAATTTTTACTTATAAGATTTATTTTATTATTATTTTTTAAAATTTTAAAATTTTCATTTTATTAATAATAGAGATTTAATTTTTTTAGAAATTTTTCTTAAGTATATTTAATATTTTCTTAAAAATATATATTTAAAATTTATGTAAAATAATTATTTTTTAATGGTAGATCAATTTTTTTTTAAACGAGTATGTGGATTTTACAAACCTTAAATCTATTAACATTAGTCTAACATATAAAATTATTTTTTGCTTGCTTTGTTACTACATGTAGGGTGCAAGGAAAAACCGAAAAATCAACCAAACTGTTCGCGCGGTGGTTTCGGTTCCTAGAAATCAAAGTCAATTAAAAACTAGTTCACGCGATATCAATTGATTTGAAAATTGAATTGGACGGCATCGAGTCCAACCGAAATATATATATTTAGTTTTTTATATTATATATTATAATTATTTTTTTATTTTTATATTATATATATTATTAAATTAATATAATATGAAATTTTAGTCTTATTATTTTTACTACCTTTATATAAACTTACTCTTAAATATGAGTATTAATATTAAATTATTAATAGGCTGTTATTTATCTTTATATATTAACTTAGATTATAATAGGGTATACGTATAAGAGTATATTATATATATATGTAACTTTTTCATATATTTTGGAATTTGAATTTTTACTTTGGTGGTTGCATTTGCAATTATTTTAGTGTATTTTGTTTTATTTGGTTAATGAGTTATGTGTATAGCATTTTTAAAAATAATGTTTTAGGCTCTATCAAATTTGGGTAAAATAAAAATTATTGTGATTAAAAAAAAAAAAAACAACAAAGAACCTCAAAACCAAATTACATCTATAAACCAAACCGAACATAATAGAAAACGAAAAATTAAAAATTCGAACTTTTTTAGATGATTCAATCTATGTCGATTTTTAGAATTACAAAACAAAATTGATTTTAAATGGCTCAGGGATGCTTAGAGAGTAAGATTAGATGATAATTTTGTAAATAATAATAAAATAATTTGTGAATAGTAATAAATATTGTGATACGTGCGACAATTATGATGAACAGTACAGGAAAAAGAAAACAAAAAAATACACAAATTTAACGTGGTTCGACAGTGTGCCTACATCCACAGGAACGAGTGCTAAATTTTTACTAAATGTCAAAGTAGAAAATTCTAAACCCTTGTTGTACAGAGGTATTAGATTCCAATAATATCCCTGTATCGTCGTTCTGCTCCGCTCCGCTCGGTATGTTACACTCCCCTGCACTTCACTCTCGGCATCAACCTGCCTTTTCTATATACATGTTCCACTAAATATAAGGCACATACTGTAACAGTAAGATAGTTTGAAGTATTAATTAGGTTCTGAGAAAAAAGTTGAATAAAAAATATTATAAAATTAAAAAATTGATAGAATATAATTTGTTAATATTATTTTTATTTTGAAATTTGAAAAAGTTGAATTATATTTTATTTAGAAATTTGGAAAAGTTGCAATAATTAGTTTGAAAAAGTTGTAATGATAATTTGAAAATATTTGTATTTAAATAATATTTTTAAAAAAATAAGATGAGATGATATGATATGAAAATTATTTCCAAGGATCCCTTCAATTTCGAAAGAATAATATTACTTTTTCCAATGATGGGTCTCAAAATGGGTTCTGACAATTTGTTTTTATTTAATAATTAAGTATATATTTTTTAATAATTTTGTAATTTAAAAATAATATTTAAGGATTTTGCTACACAACTTTTTACTATTCACCCACACTCCACACTCCATATTTTTTAATATTTTTAAATTTTTTTTTGAATTAATTTTTTTAAAACTATTTCAAATTTTTTATTCACTATTCATATAAAATATATTTGATAAAAAAAATTAAAAAAAAAAATGAAGTGTGGAGTGTAGAGTGTGATAAATAGTAGGAAGTTGTGAAGATTATTTGTATGTTAAATATGTTAAAGAAAAGAGTAATGATACACTCACAACATATTCTACAACACATTTTACAACAATGTGTTAAAGTGAGGGTATTGTGGTAAAGTGTTATTACTTTTATACAGTACTTTACCAAAATACCCCTCACTTTAACACATTATTGTAGAATATGTTGTAGAATATGTTGTGGGTTAATCATTTTCCTAAAGAAAATGGATCAAACGAAAAAGAGTACACCCTAATAACGTTCTGCATCAAGTACGTACGTATTCTGTGCATGAGATGCATGCTTTCTAATATTCGATACCACGTATAAATAGGGGTGGTTTGTAATGCTTGTCAAATTAATGATCATTTCTAAAGTTACTTTTGTTTTCAAAATAACTAAGATTTGGGCACGCCTATCCAAGAGGCCAGGTTACTTTATTCTGTACTAGATTCTCTTTAGTAGGGTGCCTCTTTTTCTTTCGGTAATTGGTGACATTGTCATTTCTGAGCTGTTATATACTCACGAGCCTTTTTATCCGATGAATTCTATTGGTCAGCAACTATTTATTTCCAAATCTCATATTTACAATTTTTTTTTATAAGGTATAGGAATATTTTTTATAAAATGTAAAATGTAGGATAATAAATAGTGACTGATGAGAATAATTTTTTTTTATCCGATCGATTTTTCGAATTCGTGCTATTATTATTCAGGGAGTTGTGAAATCATTGTTTAAGGACAAGTTTGGATAGTATAGTATTCTACTATTATTTATTATTTTATTATTATTTTTTACTACTTTATATTAATATTCAATAGTTTATCATTATTTTTTTTTATTATTTAAAAAATATCTAAAATCACATCATTAATCAAACGCAGCAAAATTCAGCACGTGAAATAATTGGTCAGTGTGTAGGGTACAAATTTGAATTCAGTAAATCTGTTTTGATACGATTTAAAATTATTATTTATTTTTTGAGTTTAAATCCATAAAAGAGATAAATTTAAATATTTATATTTTCCTTAATACAAGTAAAATAATATTAAAAATTTTAAAAGATAACACATTGAAAAATATTAATTGATATTTGCCTCGAGTTTTTGTTGTAACATGAATGATATTATTTTTTTATTGTAAATTAAAAAAGTCTATTTAAAATGTAGATTAAAACAAAAAATAAAAAGAAAATTGTTTCTGTATTGGTGTTGATAATCACTTGGATTGTGATTCTTCAACGACTGGACTTTTTGGTTAAATGCGTAGTCATATCTTGTAATATTGTGTCGATATTAGGTGAAGAATGTTAGGTATCAATTTTAAATATATAAATCTTGCATAAATATTTTTATAAAAAGAATGAATCCCACAAAATTAATAGACTATTCTTACATTTTTTGAGGTGAAATCTACTTAAAAAATAAAAAAAATTACGTATACCGATCAGAAGGCAATGCTCGCGGAAGGCTGAGAGAGTCCGAAATAAACCTCTATAGTGTATTTGAAATTTTTATTTTTTTTATTATTTTTTAAGTATTTTTTAATATTCTTAATCATTAAAAAAAGTTTAAAAAAATATAAAAATTCACTAATAATTACTTCTTTAACCATTAAATAAAAAAAAATATTTAAAAAATAATAATAAATAGATAATAAAAAGTATTAAGTCTACCATTATCCTTTAAGTTAGTTTCGTTTGTCAAGTAAGAAATTAATTAGAGGATTATCATATGACATATTAATGCAATAAATTATTATCTTTTATATTTATAGGAAACATAATTTCATTACATCAATGGCTTGAGAAACAGACATTGAGATATTATCCCACCATATCTCAATATTCTCTACATTCCAAGCGTATTTCTTAGGTTCGGTTTGGATACACAAATCTCTTTATCTTATTTTATCATTATAATTTTTTCAAATTCTCATATAAAAATATAATAAATAATTCATTTTTTTCAAATTCTAAAATAAAAATAATATTCAAAAATTATATCTAATAATATTTTATTTAACTACTATTCAAAATATTTCATCACATATCATCTAAACTATTTATCCAAATCCAACCTAATCATTCACTTTTTTTCTCTTAGCAGATTTTCAAGAGCTGTGAAAGGCTCTCTAGACAGTTGTAGCTCATGACATTAGAGTAGTAGGTGGGTGGGTAAAAAAGTTTTCTTTTTGGTCTTTTATATCCTTAAATATTTTTTAAAAAAATTAAAATATTATTAAAAAATATTTTTTAATCATAAAAATAAAAATAAAAATAAAAACTTTGGCATCGCCAAAGTTTTTATAAAAACTGACAAATAACGTACCGATGCCACATAAAAATCATCTAGTTAATTTTCTAGTGAGAGATTGATAAAAAATAAAAAATAAAAAGTTTTCCAATAAGTTACCTAATAAATATCCTAATTTCGCAATTAAACATTTCAATTTTAACAATTGATATAACATATTTTGCTTTAATTTTAAATAATAATTAACTTGTACACTTACTTAAATTCTACGTTTTTGGGACAACAAA
The DNA here is from genome assembly GCA_003123785.1 of Pterocarya stenoptera. Classification (NCBI taxonomy): domain Eukaryota; kingdom Viridiplantae; phylum Streptophyta; class Magnoliopsida; order Fagales; family Juglandaceae; genus Pterocarya; species Pterocarya stenoptera. Next base: position 21,955 of record QEOT01009588.1, read on the forward strand.
TTTTTTTAATAAAAAAGATTATAGAAAAATTTAATTGAATAATGCTAGATGATGTGTTTGTGTTAGAGATTGTGTTTAAATATTGAGCTAAATTGAGATGAGTTGAATTCTTTATGAATAATAGTGAGTTGAAATGGTTGAGTGAATTTTATAGAATTCATCTAACATAAATTTAGATGTACTTGGATATTAAGATGAATTTAAATGTATTTATTGAAAATTGAAAAAAATTATAGATTCTACATGTAAATAAGATTGAGTTGAGTGAATTTTAATAATTTATGAATTGTGTATTTAAATGTTAGATTAAATTTAAGTTTAAATTCAATTCCCCAACCGGCCTAAGTCTCGTAAATTTAAAAAGTAGAATCTATAAAGAGAAAGTTTATTTTTTTATATAAATCCTAAACTTATTTTATTTTATTTTTTAAAAAAGTGTATAGAAGTACATAGATAAATTTTCAATTTAATTACACTTGTTAAACAAGAAATAATGNAAATGTGAAAAGCAAAAAAAAAAAAAAAAAAAATAGTGGTTTTACGCTGGGCGGTACGCCCAGCGGTCAAAATGGGGCGGCATTCTAGCCGCACCCTTGTAATAAACACATCCCCTTAACTGCATGACACACACACACCTACCCTTGCTTTTTTTCTCTTGGACCTCTCCACTCTCCCTCTCTTTAAATTTCTGCACTTGCCTTTCCACCAAATAACGCTTCTGCCACTCAAATCCATCTTGCCTTTTTCAAATTGACCATACTGCCCTCTACGTGAAATTATTATGCTCATTCATGAACCTTCAACACCGTAACCGTAACCGTTTCTCATCATTGTTAACATGTAGCCATGAAGGTTCTCTGCGAGTCTCTTCAAATTCTGAAACTTTGTGGGCCATGTTTGATTCTGAGAAATGTTTGAAATTATTTTTGAAAATTTTAAGGTTTTACACGTACAGTTTTAACTTTTAAGGAGTGTAAATTAAGCACTTTTTTTTTTTAAAAAGAATAAAATATATTATTGAAAAAGTAAATTTTTTATATAGATTTTTATTTATTTATTTTTTTCAAATAGAGTGTAGGAGAATTAGATTTTAAAAATAACGGAAAAGTTTTAATATTTTCTTAAAATAAGTATTATTTTGGAGTTTGTCAAAATTGATAGAATTGAAAAGCTATTTAAATATAATTTTTAAGATTATTTTTTTTGAACTTTATACAAGTTTTATTATTATTATTTTTGTTTCAATAATGATTAGACAATAATTTGTTGAAAAAAAAAAGATTTTGTTTTTAGATTTAAAAATGTTTGGTTTGATTTAAAAGAATTTCAAAAATTTTGATCAACCAAACAAGGATTTTTGTACTTGCCTTATTATATAAACTTTGGATGAGAGTTGAATATAAGAATATAATTAAAATTTTTGAGAAACCCAAGGAATAATATGTTCGAATTAAAAGTCTAATTAGCCTTTTGCAAATATGTGAAAATCTAATCCATGAATGATTTTGTATTCAAACTTGTATTTTATAATTGACCAACAATACCAAAAATACTTTTAAAAAATAAATAAATATCAATACATTAATAATCACTTCTTTAACTATTAAATAAAAAGAAAATTAAAAAAAAAACATATACGATCAAATTGAGAGAACAAAGTGAGGCGACATAGTATCATTTTCCATATAATTAATATGTTGGAATAGAGAGATTTGTCCATTTCATTAATATGTGACATTTTGTGTTAGTATTTTTTTTTATTATCATAATACGCCAATTAAACACTAAATGAACACAAAATTAGTGGGTTACATTGAGAGCTGATTTGGTTATATAAAATTAAATTATCTTATCTCATCTCATCTCATCTCATTATTACAATTTTTTCAAATTCTCACATAAAATATAATAAATAATTCAGATTTTTCAAATTACAAAATAAAAATAATATTATAATAATATTTTATTCAACTTTTAACAAAACATTATATCTCATCTGAACTGCATAACCAAACGAAACCTGAAAAATTTGATTTGTAAAATTAAGGGCTAATTTGGGTAGACTACTATTCATTATTTTATTATTAATTTTTACTATTATTTATTACTATATACTACTATTTAATATTCTATTATTATTTTTTCACTACTATTCACAGAATATCTGAAATCACCTTGTTATCCAAATGCAACCAAATTAAACCATTGGAATTGGTTTATCACATTTTGATGCAATCTCAGATCTTCACAAAAAAAAAAAAAATGAAAACAATATTTATTCGTTTGAACCAATTTCTTAACATTTTTTAATGTTACATTCAATAATTAGTATAGGAATTTGAAATATAATAAATACAATTGAATAGAATAAGTATTCAATAATATCCACACGTAAGAGTGGCACCTTCGGTAATTAAAGGTGTTTATCGAGGGTGTTTCTCAGAACTACCACACACTTCCTTTCATATCACGCCAAGATTATATTGAGTGCAAGATTCCAGTTGATTTGAAAGGACCCCCACAGAGAGACATAGACGCACATGAGCGTAGCCGCCGTTAAAACCAACGGCTAATATACGTTAATAAAACAGGGGTAAGCGCGCTTTAGACGTTAAAGCTGACGGCGATTATTTGCTCCGCAATTATTGTTGTTCAAAGACGCAGCCTCGCTCTCTAACCTGCCACTCTTCGTAACCTCGCCGGACTCGGCCCCGGAATCCATTCCAACCCGAGTTTTGTATCCAGTTCGCGTTTAATCGGGGCCTTCTGAGGATTGAGATCTAGACTACTGTAGCTTGTTTTCGGAGGTAAACTTACATGCGAACTCTTCTTTTTTTTTTTTTTTCCAAGTTTTTTCGATGAAATGTAATGGTTTTTGAACTTTGGCACTAGATGGATAACGATCTACTATGGATTGGAGTTGTGTGAACTATAAGTATGCTCTCTTTTATGGTTGATCTCTTTCGTTTCATGGGCCTTTCTTGAATTATGACAGTTCGAGACTGGAATCTTACTTCGAGAAAATATAACCTTCTTTTACATGGTTTATGTATGAAGTTTAGCTTCAAGATCCTTTTCAGCGACATGGTTTCGAGCTTTTTTAAGCTCAGTCAGCTGGATCTGTAGCTTGGAGCGTATGTTATTAACTGTGTAGCTTTCTTGATGGGTTTATGAAGTACTAGAGAATTGGATTAGGGTTTCTGTGTGACTTGGGAGGATAGCCCCAGGGTGGAACCGTGAAGGGCTGGAGTACCGGTTGTAGTTCATGTAGATAGGGTCTTTTGCGTTTCGTATTGATCTGGAGCTTTTCTTTTTTCTTTTACGCTTTTGGGTGATGATCATGTTGAAGGATGCCGACAGGAAGTGAATTGCACTGTTTGTGGGAAAGTTTGGGAACGGTGTGCGAAATTATGTCGCTTTGCTGGGGAACGCTGTAGAGTGATTTGTTGCCATGAAAAAGTAAAACCAGTAAGAAAGAATGATAAGCAATAGACATAGAACTAAAGAGGGCTCTCTCTCTCTCTCTCTTTCTCGGGGTGAAATGTACCGTGTAGTAGTTTTTGTGTCGAAGCTTTCGTTGTCTTTTGCTTCGTACGTTCCACCAATATCGTACATCAGTTCTTTATTATCACGTCTCTCTCTCTCTCTCTCTCTCTCTCTCTCTCTCTCTGCCGACGCTGGTATTTTATGAATACACAGAGGTTCAATGTAGAAGATCCTTTTTATTATTCTGGTCATTTAAATTTGATTCTATGAACTTTAAACATGATGGTATTGCAGGAAAGTGCTCGTAGGATGCTACTATTCAGCTTACGATGGGTGCCAAAGGATATCGGTGTTTTCTGAGTTCTGGAGCAGCAGACACTATCGAGGTTTTTGGGGTCCTATAGAGCTGTTACGCCATTTGAATAGGTATTTTCAAATGCAAGAGTGAGTAGGCTAGTGATTTAGTCGATGGAGATGAGCAGCTTTAGGCCAGATTTGCATGTAGCGCAGCAAAGCCGGCGTGATAAGTTAAGAGTGCCACAAGGTTCAAACCCAACCCACCGTTTAGAAGATTTCCCTGACAATTTGGAACAATTACCGTTCAACCTGAGGCTAAACCCAGATCTTGTTCAAGTTCGAAATGTTAATAATGCCAGTTTGCTTTATGACCCAACTGTTTATTCACCAGAAATGGTCAATATTTCAATGAAGTCAAATGTTATATCAATGCAACGAGATGCCATGGTGGAGCAAGAAATAGATGCTGCTCAAATTGGAAGGCCTATTGTAGCCGAGGATGCTCCATTTGCGAATTCATCCCACCCAATGTCATCCAATTTTAATCCTTTATCTAAAGCCTCCATTGAGCCACAGAATTGTGGAGATTGGAAAAGCCTTGGTTCACAGCAAAACAGTGATTGGATGGTGAGCTATGCAAGTGGTTCAGTGGGCAGTGAGAGCAATACTCAAAGTCCTATGTTTTTCGGGGAAGTAAGTAACATTTCTGCATATCCAAAATATATGAAACCTAGTTATAATGAGTTCCAAGACGTTCGGTCTCCATTGAAGAATCCAGGTAGTGAGATTTCAGGTCAAGATCGACAAAAGCATGCAAGGGAGATGCCTTTTACATCTGTAGTTTACCAAAATAGTTTCCAAGATGCTTTCTTATCTGCTTCTAACAGAACCCATGGTATAGAAATGGCTTCTCATGGGCAGCAGAACGTCAGAGATACTGCTCGTGGTACATGGGCGGAGGGTGTGAATGAACTTGCTCTACTTCCAACATATGGAAATCAGTCAGATGTGTTATGTTTCAGTGATTCTAGTGCTTGGACAAATAGACCAGTCGAGAATTGCCATCAGTGGGGTCGTCAGTTGGGTTTTCCAGTTAAAAAGAGTGATGGAGAATTGAGGAATATTGTGAGTGATTCCAATCCACAGGGTCTATCTCTATCGCTTTCATCAAATTCAACTTCAAAACTGCCTGTAGCTCAGTTTGGAGAAGGATGTGGTTCAGAAGATTTACACTCAAGGGCTACAGTTTCAAAAGATCCTCAAGATTTGAAAGCTATGAAGTCTGGTTATTTTTGTGCTGTAGAAAAGCCATCTATAAATAGTAAAGCATGTGGAAAACCTCTTGGAGATATAGCCGGGATTTCTAGTAACACTTATCGAAACACAGGTCCTCTCGGCCCATTCACTGGATATGCAACTATTTTAAAGAGTTCAAAGTTCTTGAAGCCTGCTCAGCTGCTGTTGGATGAACTCTGTGGCACAAGTTGCTCAAAACTCGCCAAAACATGTGAGCTGTCTGTGAGGATGTCTGGAGAAGTTAGTTCTTCAGGTGATGCATTGAATGCAACTGAAACTGAGGTTGGTATAATGGGTAATAATTCAGGTGCTTCGTCCTCCACATTTTATAGTTCGAATGACATAAATGGTGAAGGCAGAGTTGGGAGTAGCTCTTGTGACTCTTTGCGGCCCGAGTACCAACAAAAGAAGGCAAAACTCATATATATGCAGGAGGAGGTAGGTTATTCATTGATCTTTTACCAATAATAAACCATGTTTTCATCAATGTGTTTTGGTGATACATAGATAGATAAATGCATGTATGTGTAGATTCATTGGAATGATGGTAGTGAATATTGCATGATATTTTTAAGATTATTGTTTTGAATAGATCAATTCAATTGCTGGAAACAATTTTAACTTTCGTGTGTATAAATATGTAAAAGTTATTGGAGCCCCATATTTGGTATGCTCAATGTCTATAACAAACTAATTGTATGAAGGTGGTTTAAAAATGTTTCAAGACTTCACATGTCATAGTCCAGATTAAAGTGCAAAATAATTCTACATAATTGTTAAAAATCAGAACCATCAATCAAGATATAAGCTCTAGGTGAAGTTTCAAATAGAAATGAAAGGAAATACTGAGGGCTTGTTGGGATAATGAGATGAGATGAGATGGTTTTAGATGAGTGAAATAAAATATTGTTAGAATGTTATTTTTTAATATTATTATTGTTTTGGGATTTGAAAAAATTGAATTATTTATTATATTTTGTATAGGAATTTGGAAAAATTGTGATAATGAGATGAGGTGAAGTGAGATAGCTTTTGTATCCAAATGAGCCCTTTAAGTAAAACTAATGGTCCAGATTAAAGTGCAAAATAATTCTACACAATTGTTAAAAATCAGAACCATAAATTAAGATATAAGCTCTAGGTGAAGTTCCAAACTATAAATGAAAGGAAATGCGGAGTGAAACTGCTTGCATATAGAAAATGACACTCTTTGGAGTAGTTCTCGTAGCATGAGAGTTAATATCCACATTGACAGAAGAATAATGAGAAAATACAATGTTTTTTGGGATTGGAACCGGTCCGGGGCTTTGTTTTGAAAGTTACTAAGATAATTACTGTTTGTAACTGCATATACCTGGTAATAATAATCAATATATGTTGAGCGTTTGATTATAATTTGTAATCACAATCTTTATCAGCTTATATAAGTTATATTAAGCTAGATCAACTTAGTATATACTTGATGCCATTGCAAATAAGGGGGGTTGGGTTATGGAGACTTGATCCCCAAGCATCCCTCATGAGAGGGGAGCAAACGCCACCAGTCTGCAAGACCATCGCTTGTAATTCAGTAATTAAATGTGAACGAATAAAGGTCCATATTGAAAAGAAATGGATTACAGATAAAACTGTCCAATCCGAACATTTACAATTTTCTGTGTGTGAGATACGTGTATTCATTTGCATTCACACCATTTTAGTGGTGATTGGACCAAATCTATTAGGGTTGTAAGAGGACTGACCAAGTCCAATTGTTAGCATTCTTCGAGGTGATGGGACACCATAGCTCATCCCTCAATTGCACATCCATATTGGTTTGAAGACTTCATCATGTCCATTTTGCCATTTGTATCATTGTTATTGATTTTTGTTTTACTTTCTTGCTGTCATCTTTGAATACAGATGGACTTAAATCTTTTGATCAGTTCTAGGTTGCTTTCACAGTTTTTATATGCTTCTTTTATGAGTTAAAATGCTTTTCTTTTTAAGTATGAATGAAAATGCTTTCAAGTTAAAATTTCAAAATGAATTTCCTTTGTCAATTTATAGATCGATACTGACTTCTAATGCAACTCTAAAGGCTTCCAATTGTATTGATTATGGAAGTTATCTAATTTTAGTAGGAATTGTGAAATCATGGCCCGCTTTGTCAAGTAAATATTTGAAATATTTGGGAGCTCTTCTCTACATGTGGACGTTGTGAAAAGATTTTTAATTGACAGTTCCCACCATTTCTGTTGAAGTCACTTAATTGAAAGTATGAGACCCAATGAGTTTGTCTTGCAATGTCCCACAACCTAATTATATTGTGAAACAGAGCTATGTGAATTCCAGCACAATTCCAATTTGGTCAGCATTGATTTCTCTCATCATAGGATGAGTAGACACCACTTTTCATCTGTTCTTTCTCCTCCAGGGCTCGATGAAAATTTCTTATTGTGCATTTTTATCAACTTGTCTTACCTGGAAACTATAGAACTTTGTCTTGATGAGTTTCTTCTTTTGTACAGTGTCATGGATACTTTGGCACAAATCTAGTCACTTAGTTATGTATTTTCATCTTTACTTCCTTGTGAGAATAAAAACACCTTCTAATTAACTAGTAGTATTGCCCATCAATCCATCTTAAACCCTGATTGGTGACTCTCTGTGGTTGTACTTTTGAAAGGTTTGCAGAAGGTACAAGCAATACCATCACCAAATGCAGATGGTGGTTTCATCGTTTGAATCAGTAGCAGGTCTCAGTTCTGCCACCCCTTACATCTCTTTGGCTCTCAGGTCGGTTTCTAGGCACTTTCGATGCCTGAAGAATGCCATCATAGACCAGCTGAAGTATATAAGAAAAGCAGCGGGGGAGGATTTGTCATTGCCTACCACTGGCACAAGCAATTGTAAGGGTGATGCAAATACACCAAAGCTAAGGTACTTGGACCAGAGCTTGCAAAGGCACAAATATGGTGGGGGCAATGTGGGCTTTCTTGAAACCCAACAACACGTCTGGAGGCCCCAGAGAGGCCTACCAGAACGTTCGGTGGCGATACTTAGAGCTTGGCTGTTTGAGCATTTTCTTCACCCGTAAGCCTCTCTCTCTCTCTCTCTCTCTCTCTCTCTCTCTCTCTCTCTCTCTCTCCAAAGTTGTAGTAATATTATGTGAATATATTTTTCTCTTTATCAACCCTGTTTTAGGTACCCCACTGACACAGACAAGCACATGTTAGCCACTCAAACAGGTCTATCTCGAAACCAGGTACGGTCTTGTTTGCTGCACAATTTGTATGCCCAATGATCTTTTACGAATTGATGTATTTTTTTTTTTTTGATAAGTTAATTGATGTAATTATGCATATGTAAGTAATCATTCTCTTTTTCTCCTAAGTTAGCTAATCATTAATTTATATGCAACTGTGCGAAGGAGTTCTTGCATTTACATGCTTGAGGATCTGAACTAAATTATGATTGCTGGAAAGTTTTGTTATTATACTTTTTCTTCACCGTCTCAAGTTTAATGGATAAATTATCAAGAAAAAAATGTTTCAAGGACGAAAAACTTTAGTAATGGCCATATTGATCTTTTGCAATTAAAACATGAGTTACGGCTATATTGCTCTTTTGTTACCACAATGATATTTTGACTGAGAAATTGCAGGTGTCAAACTGGTTCATAAATGCCCGAGTGCGGGTCTGGAAGCCAATGGTAGAAGAAATACACATGCTCGAAACCAAAGGCTTGGCAGATGCCAACCATAATCCAAGCAAGAATGATGGAAACTCTGCTGTTGAAGGTAACAACCGTCCTGATCATGATCAACCCTCCAACAGTCCAAGTAATAAGCAAATTAAATGCTTAGGGACAGGCTCGTCCCTGAGCACTGGACGTGGACGTAGTGCTGAACAGTGGAATCAAGAGAAGCGGTCGAGAATAGATTGTCAGATTCCAACAAGCATGGATGGGTCATTGATGGGTTTTATGCCGTACCAGAGAAATGGGCTTGAGATTAGTGGACTAGGAGCTGTGTCCCTTACTCTGGGTCTCAGGCATGGTGCAGAGAATGCACAGCATCAGCAACCGCAGTTGCAACAGCAGGAAGATCACCATATTAGAAGGGAATTTGGAGGCATGATTCATGATTTTGTAGGTTGATGTACATTAACCTTAACATATTTTCTTTGGGGGGAGGGGCGCAAAGGGGTGTTCCATGAATGATGCATTGGCCAGGGCAATTGTTTGTTGGCATTTGACAAGAAATAGATGGTTTCACGAATAGGTTATTTCTGAGAGGAGACATTCCATGTTAATAGATTCTGAATGCCGATGCGTGAAGGTGAGACCATTCATCTCTTTATGTGCATGGCTCCAATCACCTGATGTCATTTTGTAATGTAAGTTTAATGCAATTTTCCGCGATGCAGTGGTTCCCTCTTATCACAAGAAGCAGAAGTTGAGACTTTATCCCCCTCACCTTTAGGTGCATTTCTGTAATCCTTGTATGAAAGAATTCCTTAGATAAGATAGAGAGAAATGTTGGCCTTCAGATTAAAAGTGCAGTATTTTTTGGATAGATGCCAATTTGCTTGTGAGAAACCATTTGCCAAAATGTTGATTGTTTTTTTCTTTGGAAAAGGATGGTATTGAATTTTATGGACAAACTTTCACACCTGCCCTTTATATATATAAGTTTCAAATGTATAGGTTTCTTGTAAGTCCTTTATAAAAAAAGTGGATTTTATCATGAAATTTTTTCTTTTTGGAGTTTACATTGTTATAAAAGGCTTGGACAAAACTTTTATATTTAGAGCTTGTAAAACATGGCGCAAAAACAAAGCTTATAATTTGTATCAAACCTAATCATTTAAACCCTAAAATAAGCATCTATTCTATCTTTTTGAAGTATTTGATGTCTTTTGGAGCGGAAATAAGTTCTTCATAAGTCCCTTCTACACCTTGTAAATTTCCTTGTAAATTTGTCTTCTTGGCTAGTCAAGTCCTTTGATAGGAAGATAGTTCTCTCTCATTCCTCCTAAGGCTATGCATCCTCATCCGGATTCGGATATCCGGATCGGCATTGGGCTTTTTTAAAAGTGGGTGGGTACCTATCCCGATATACGTGTTACAACTCGGGTGGATATCTGATTTTAGATTCGAATACTCGGATTGTAACTGGGTATCTAGTACAATGTTTTTTATTTTTATTTTATTTTATTTTTTTTGCGTAGTTGATTTTTTTTTAGGTTCAAATTAATTAACTGAATACTTAAAACGTTTATTCATTTTTCACAAGCCTCTATATAAGTCAATACTCAATAGCCACTTTGTTGTATGCTCAATACTACTTCTCTGGCCAAGATCATTTGGATCAATTAGCAACACCTTGATTTCTTACTAAGAGAACTAAGGATCGAATCCCCCTCTCCGATGTAAAAAAAAAAAAACTTCTTCTCTGTCTGCTCTGTTTTGTTTTTTCAACTCTACTTTTGTGCAGTTTATTTTTGTTTTTTAAGGTTAAATTTTTTTTTTATTATTATTAAGGTTTAAATTAATTAACTTACAAGTAGGTGATCTTAATAATACTTAAAACGTAAATTCATTTTTTACAAGCCTAATCTAGATGTTTCCTCCTCTTTTGGGGCAAATTTATGGTGCTTCTTTTGCTTGTCCATCAAATACTCTGATAATGTTCAAGACTACTCTAACAAGACCCATCCTTGTAGGGGGCAAGAACACTGGCAAATAGTTTTGTAAGGTAGGGGTCAAATCAACAGCCTATAATTCAGCTTTGAAATAAAGCCGAAAGTCAAGCTAAGAGATAAAACCAAGAAGAGATAAGGAAGGAAACTCAGACTCTTAAAAGGAAAGAGACTTAAACTTCTAAAAGAAAAAATCGTCACAAGGCAAGTTAGACTCAATCACTATAAGGAAATATACCTCTATATAAGGAGGAGATCCCCACAAATCTGACTTCCAAAACTTCTCTACGCCTAGACTAAATTTCTCTATTGTACTGTGAGATATGTGAGGCCATGAGAGATTGTAAAATCTCATTATAGTAGATTTCGCCTTGAAACAACTCGTGGACGTATGCATTATGCCGAAACATGTAAATCCTTGTCTCTGTTTATTTATTTATTTATATGCTTATTTATTATTTGTTTCATAGATGAACGAGAGAACACCGTATCGACGCCCAGATCGTTATCGCAGGGAATAATCATCTCCTCCATTTCAATTTGTTATGCAATTAAGGTATTAACAGTTGGCACCATTTGTGAGATACGACTAAATCTCTACACCGAAATTGAAAAAAGGATAGTCTCCATCTCACAAGATCGTCCGCAAAAGTTCATATAAGTTTTTCCACTTTTTACCTGCTAAATTTATTTTACTAATACGTGCAAAGAAGAAGGAAAAGACGACATGGGCATGTAGAGGATGCATGGTTTGTATTGTGCATGTAAGACATCAATTGAGCACATTGGATGTGAATTGTGCACATGAAACACACTGTTGTCTTTTGATTTTAATATGTTATTGTTCCTTTTATTTCGTTAACCTTGTTAAAAGAAAGAAAAAAGAATAAATAAATGAGGAAACTAGTGGAGGGATGGCATGCACTGTGCACGCCATGCACAATGGACATAAGGGTGCACGTCGACTTGGTCCCAGCTGTTTCATGTGCAGGGACAACTGCCTCCATGCACAGTGCAGCCCAGGTCCGACCACGAGGACGGACAACTTCCACTCCTGATTCCTCGTCGCGGTGGCGCACTGTGTGAGTCGTGCAAAGTGCGTGTAGAGGAAGCACGTCGACGCGCATGTTGCGTATTCATGAGCCAAGCCTCCGTGAGCTGGCGAGGCCACCACCCTCCACCTTCTGACCCACTAGCGTTTTCTATCGCCAATGAGGTAGCCCTCAACCACGAGGTCCTTTCTAATTGTTTCTCTTGCCATACGCTATTCTACAAAGGAGCATTGTTGCCAGCCACCTCTGTGCATGATGTGGCCTAGATCTCGCCACGAGGACGGGCGGTCAGACAAGGCTTGCTGCAGGCAATGATGTCCTTGGCCACGATAGCCCCTCGCAAGCCGTCGGTGCTCCCTATGGCCCGCTACACTTGTGCTGGGTAACAAGCACACCACAGGAGTTGTGTTCTCTCAGGCGACTACATGAAGGCGTGGGCACCTACATTCCCTCCACGATAAGCCACAGAGACCGACGAAGATCATTTTTGTCGTAGGCGGTCTCCCATAGAGGCGAGGGACAACACCAAAGATCTGCGCATTCCCACGGCCCCCGCCACCCCAGTAGTGGGCAACGACCTCACTCCCCTCGAGCTTGCCATCCTGTGGTAGACAACAAGCACACAACACCTCCGATGGGAAACCAGCATGCAGTAAGAAGCCTGACCTGGTGCAACATCTCGCTATCCCATGGCGACCAAGGTTTCATGCCACGGGATCTCCTCGCCACAGATCGACACGGAAACCTCCTCACCACTATCACCAAAGCTCACCATAGGAGCCGTTCGATGCCGACACCACAACATGCTCGCCAACCTAACCCAACCCCAAGCTTGTGGTGCTATCCACGACAACGCGGTGAACCTTTGGCGCCTTCTATCACCCTCACGGTGAACCTCACCCACTAGCCGAGTCTACCGTAAAGCTTCGTGCAACCATCATCGTAGCACACCACCGTAAGGCTCACACGACCCTTGGTTCTTGACCACCAAAGCTCCTCGCCACAATGACTACTAGTCGCAGCGAACTTGCGTTGGCAAGCAACAAACTTGCCAACTATACAGCGTGCAGATGGAGCTTGCCCACGATTAATCATACCGCAGGCAACTTCCTTTGCCATCCCTCTGTGACTCACTTTTCTTGTTACTGGTTACTACTCTGCTATGTATGCATCTAGAATTGCTCGCCCCTAGCGACCGGAAGCAAGCTCTCCAACTCTGAGCTGCTCAACAGCCCAGCAACATCCGACCACCCTCATGGTTGGCAATAGCTCACCTTTGCTCAGCCAACGACCGGCCCACACAATGGGCGATAGTTGTCTGCTAAAAAAAACTTTGCTCGCCATAGAGGAGGTCGCGACCCCCGTGTGCTCACCCATTGTTCCACAAAAAACTCCTTGACATTCCATGAGAATCCCGGAGGCAACATGACCCATGAATATACTTTGCTGGAAATCACCCGTGTGGCGAGGAACATTGCCTACAAAGCCCCTATCGAGCATCTTAGTCTATCTTCATAAGAATGGATTGCTCGCTATTACGGGCAACCCCAAGCCTTCATCACGCTCTAGCAAAATAACTCAGGTTTACAAATCTCAAACTTGTAATTTGTATTACACTAACCTATTTGGGTTTATGGTGAAAACCTCTAAGGGTGGTAAAACTCAGCCTCCCGCTGCAACA
>QEOT01009588.1:36945-67535 GCA_003123785.1 Pterocarya stenoptera
CATCAAACGACCATTTACACCAAGGGGCAAAAAATCCACTACTACCAACAATAGCAAAAAGGATCACAGAAATATACACAAAAACCAATCATGAAATTATTCACTCTTCATCGACAATAAACAATCTCTCAAGCAAACATCCACACAAATAAACAAACTCAAAATCAAGCTCCGCACTCGCACCTAATGCAATCGAGTACATCTCACGCCAAAGTCGAGCTTCGGGCTTGCACATTTCCCGCCTATCTCTCCAAGCAAAGCTGTTCACTGCTTAGCACAAAACAAACAGAAAACCAGGGACTAACTTTCAAAATTTATTCTACAGATTAGTGACTTGAATATTCTCAAGGCCTTCTGGTTGAGCAAATCGACCTTAAGAATCGCAGGCATCTACAGGGGTCAAATCAGTAGCCTATAAAGCCAAGAAGAGACAATGAATGACACTTAGACTCCTAAAAGGAAAGAGACTCAGCCTTTTAAAAGGAAAAGACTTCACAACGTAAGTTGGACTCAATTACTCGAAGGAAATATACCTCTATAGAATGAGGAGATCCCAACAACTTTGATAGACTCTCCACAACTTCTCTACGCCTAGACTAATTTCTCCATTGTACTGTGAGATATGTGAGGCCACGAGAGATTGTAAAATCGCTCATTATAGTGGATTTCACCCCAAACAACCCGTGGACGTGTAGGCATTATGCCGAACCACGTAAATCCTTGTGTCTCTGTTTATTAATTTTTATTTGGTTATTTATTATTTGTTTCATGGACGAACACAGAACACCGTATCGACGCCCAAATCATTATCGTGGGTCGGGAATAATCCTTTTTTCCCTTCCAGTCTATTATGCAAATTAAGGCATTAACAAACACTATCATGCACAACGTCTCCATATCCAACCATTTTAAACCATGAGAAGTAAAGAAATACCAAATGAACTTAATTCTCAAGGCCATTGCTGGACTTCTGGTTTTGAGTAGGCCCAAGAAAGAAATCTTCTTGTTTGAAACATTATGGTCGTATGGAAAACATGCCCATGCTAATAAATATGGTGACAAGTTATTAGAACCACAACCATCTTCATCTACTGATTAAGTAAGGAAATTGCAGTTAATGAGTATATAAATTAAGTCTTTTAAATCTAAAAATCACTACAAATACTCATTTACTACTCATTTCTGTTAAAAGGGGATTTTGAAGTCCATAAGAATGGTTAGAGGGGTAAACTAGTCTTTACACACTTAAGTACCCTTAATGCCTTCGCACTACACTTAGAGAATTTTCGGTTTTCATATCACTCGAAGCCTAATCCTCTACTGTGTGCTTACAGATCCTATATTCTAGAAGGCACCGGATGGAATTGGAGAGGAATCGGTTGAGGCGCAGCGATGGATGGATGGAGTGAGGATAAAAGGAGAAGGAAGCACGATGAAAGGAGACGACTTTTGCTACGGATCAAAGAAAAGGGTTTTAGGGTTTCTGTTTATTTTTCGTAAATTTGTTTTCTTGGTTGGATGTTGTTCTTTTATTTGAAAATAGAGGAATTCTAAGATGAATATAGAGTAATCTCTGATTCCTAAGTCAAGGGGAACCATCGAGCAATGTTTAATCTTTAAGGTTTCTTTTTTTTTTATATTCTAGAATTTGTTCTTTTGCATCTCTGTAAGTTTCTTTATCATTTCCGATTCAAGCTAAGTAAGAGGGAGTCTCTACCCTACTTGATCTGTTGTTGATTGAATGCAAAATAGATGCTTGAAACGAATGAACTCCATTGTTCTGAAGGAGTGTTTGAATTGAGATGATAAGAGCTTTAATGAGATTATCTTTTTATTCCTTTGTTGAGCATACATGAGTTCCATTACCCAAATATTTTTACCTAGACTGGATGACATTTGAAGATAGTTGTAGATGATAGAATCCTTAGATTAATTCACTGTGAGAAGGTTACCCAAGACTTAGGATTGTTTTCTTTCTAGTAAGTAAATATCTTCATTTGCTTTTTGAATTTGTTGGGGATTGTTCAGTTTAAGTTTTCAGATTCTGAAGTTATTTGTTTTGATTAGCCATTTCTTAGTAAAGCTTTTGATTCAGGGAAGAGAGAAAAAGATAGGCTCACATTACATGACCTTACTATTTTTTTTTTTTTTTTAATCTTTGGGTTATTGAAAAAGGGTGGAGCAAATCTTCTAAGGAGTTAACCCTTGGTCAACTCAGTGATCAAGGAGGAGCTCTTAATTAGATATAACCTTCATTTACTCGTTTGTTTTCGGAGATGAGATGAGTTGAGATTAAAATTAAAAAGTTAAAAAAATATTGTTAGAATATATTTTTTAATATTATTTTTGTTTTGGGATTTGAAAGAGTTGAATTGTTTATTTTATTTTATATTGAAATTTAGAAAAATTGTAATGATTAGGTGAGATAAGATGAGATGGATTTGAAAAAGTTAAATTATTTATTTTATTTTGTATTGAAATTTAGAAAAGTGTAATGATGAAATTGAGATGAGATGAGATGTTTTCTAAAAACAAACGAGGCCTTAGTTTCTTAATTAGTTCTGCACATAAGTTGTCTTAAACCTTGTGAAATCAACCTTGGGGTTTCCACTACACATCAATAGAACACCTCTTGCACTTGGGAGGTAATAAAATTGGAGCACCAAGTTTTTGGCGTCGTTGCTGGAGATTAATGGCAATTTTTCAGAACTGACAAAGTTAAGGTGGTGGCTAAGTGTGAACCTCTTCACACTTTGGTGATCTCTAACCTTATTTCTTATTTTATTTTATTATTTTTTAATTTTATTGTCTTGTTTGCCTTGTGTGAGTTGTGAGTGATACTTGAAGAAATCATTTGTGATTGAGAAATTGCTACCCTACCACCCTTCTACACCAACCTTGGTGTTGTTGTGGTGTTACTGTTGATATTTTGTATGTCTCTTTGGAGTTGTGATTTTTCCTCTAGACTGGTCAGAACTGAACCTGCGACATATTCAGATTGTGAGTCACTATCATTTGAGTCATCCTCAAATAGTTTTAGCACCATGGCTGAAGAAGAACATGATGGGAGAAGAGTGGGAAATCAAAACAGAACCCTTAAAGATTATTTGCAACCTATTAAGGCTAGTACACCCTCATGCATCATTCAACCTCTAAATGCAAATAACTTTAATTTTAAGCCTAGAATGATTCCCTTGATACCCCACTTTCATGGAATGGAATCTAAGAATCCTTACTTACACATCAAAGAGTTTGAGGAAGTTTGTTCCACATTTATGGATCAAACTTGTACTGAAGAGGTGATCAGACTCAAGCTTTTTCCTTTTTCATTAAAGGACAAAGATAAGACCTGGCTAAATTCTTTGAGGCCTAGATCCATAGGAACATGGCAAGAGATGCAGACTGATTTTTTAAAAAAATTCTTCCCTATGCACAGAACCAATGCACTGAAGAGGCAAATCATGAACTTTGCCCAAAAAGACACTGAAACCTTTTATCAGTGCTGAGAGATGTTCAAGGATTTACTTAATGCTTGTCCCCATTATGGGTATGAAAACTGGAGGATAATAAGTTTTTTCTATGAGGGTTTACAGCCCAAGATGAGATAATTTGTGGAGACAATGTGTAAGGGGGAGTTCTTTAATAAAGAACCAGCAGAGGCTTTTGAATATTTTGACTATTTATCTGAAAACGCCTAGTCATGGGATGTTTCAGATAAATATGATAGGATTGAACCATTGAAAATAACTGGAGGAGGAAAATACAACTTGAGGGAAGTTGATGATTTACATGCTAGAGTGCCTATACTTACTAAGAAACTAGAAACCATAGACATTAACAAAGTAAATGAGGTTCAGGTTGTTCAAAGAGTGCTAGAAAATGTAATATATGTGAGGATATAGGACATTCTACTAGTGATTGCCCCATTATCCCAGCTTTTAAAGAAGTATTACTGGACCAATCTGGAGCTGTTAACATGATTGCTAAACCCTTTTCAGGTCCATTTTCTAACACGTACAACCCTAGTTGGAGGAACCACCCAAACTTGAGTTGGAGGAATGAACAATCAACTCACCCTTCCAATCATGCACCAGGCCCTTCCCAGTATGCAGTTAATCAACAATCAGCGGTAGGATCTTCTCAATAGCCTGCTGCAGCACCTTATGGGCAGAGGAGGAACCTCGAGGACACTATCCATCAAATAGCAGCAAATCTCCAACAGTTCATTCAAGGGTAGACCACCATCAATAATCAAACCTCTCAGGCCATCAATGACATTAGAGGATCTTTAACAAGGTTGACCACAACTTTGAGCACCCAGGAGAAGGGAAAGTTCCCTGCTCAACCACAACCTAACCCTCAAGGACAGGTACATCAAGTGTTAGAGGCAGAGGAGACCTTTAAAATTAAACCAATAAAAGCTGTGACAACTTTGAGAAGTGGAAAAATTTTGGTAAACCTCATTCCTGACCCATTTATCGTTTGTAAGGATTCTAACCCTATGCATGTTGAGACTGAAGTGAAAAATTGACAAGCACCTGCACCTTTTCCTTCAAGGCTAACCCCTGTGCACAAAGATAAAAATCATTCTGAAATTTTTGAAGTTTTTAAACAAGCGAGAATAAATATACATTTGTTGGATGCTATCCAACAAATCCCCACTTATGCAAAATTTCTCAAAGACTTATGCACCATTAAGAGAAAACTGAATGTGAAAAAAAAGGCATTCCTCACTGAACAAGTCAATGCAATCATTCAAAGCAACACTCCTCCCAAGTATAAGGACCCAAGTTCACCCACCATTGCTTGCATGATTGGTAACTAGAAAATTGGGCATGCATTACTTGATTTGGGGTCTAGTGTAAATCTGTTACCCTACTGTGTTTATGAAAAACTTGGCCTAAGAGAGTTAAAGTCTACTTCCATTACCCTACAGCTAGCTGATAGGTCAATTAAAATACCTAGAGGGGTAGTGGAGGGTGTTTTAGTTCAGGTTGATAAGTTTTATTATCCAGTAGATTTTGTCGTTCTTGATATGAAACTGTCAACAAACTCCCTGTTTCAAGCTCTTGTGATTTTGGGAAGACCATTTTTGGCCACTTCTAATGCTCTAGTAAATTGTAGAAGTGTGTGCTTAAACTAAGTTTTGGGAACATGACCTTGGAACTAAATATTTTTAATTTATGCAGGCAGCCACAAGAAGTGGAAGAAATGCAAGAAGTGGAAGAAATGCAAGAAGTGAATCTGTTAGATAGCATTGTTTTAGAAAACTGCCCTTTGTCTTATCAATCCATTGATGAATTAATTGATTTAGAAGATTTTAATGATGCGGCTGACAAGATTAATGAACTGTTTTCTACATCAATTGCAGGAAATCCAACTGAAATGCAGTGGAAACTGAAGTTTGAACAGCTACCCCCAGTAGCAGCAACATTGAAACCTTCAGAAGAGCAGACCCCATCCTTGGACCTCAAGCCTTTACCAACCCAACTGAAATATGCATTTTTGGGATCTCACCAAACTTTTCCAGTGGTAATCTCTTCTCACTTAATTGATAGTCAAGAGAAATTATCAGAGGTCCTAACCAAACGTAAAAAAGCTATAGGATGGACATTGGCTGACATCAAGGGTATCAACCCTTTAGTTTGTACCCATAAGATTTATTTGGAAGAAGATGCCAAACCATCTAGGGAAATGCAAAGGAGACTTAACCCCACGATGAAAGAGGTAGTGAAAAGTGAAGTGCTTAAGCTGTTAGATGTGGGTATTATTTACCCTATTTCTAACAGTAGATGGGTCAGCCCTATTCATGTGGTCCCAAAGAAATCAGGATTGACTGTAGTGAAAAATAAAGAAAATGAATTGATACCTACAAGGGTGACTACGGGTTGGAGGATGTGTATTGACTATAGGAAGCTTAATGCTTCCACTAGGAAAGACTAGATGAAATTTTAGCTTGTGTCATCACTTGTGTAGGTGAATAGTATCCTGACCTCTCATTATTTATTCATTTCAGGTGCCGAAAGGTGATATATGGGTGTAGGTGCTGCCATGGGGCAGAAACAAAAATGAAAAATGAAAAAAATGACATGAAGTCATGCCGTGATGTCGTCGAGTCAGAGTCTAAAAATCTGGACAGATTTTCATCTCATGCTTGCATCACTATTGTCTTTTCTCCAAGTCTGATTTGTGTATATTGTCACTCTTTGAAGGCTTTTTCAAGTGTTAGAAGGTGGAGAATTGGCTGCCAAGTACTCAAGTGTGTGCATCTCATGGAAAAGGGTGAAGTTGTCAAGTGGTTCAGGCTTGATGCCCATTAGTTTGTGGTGTTTGGCTTGGGGGAAAACATGGTCAAGATTTCATTATGACTTTGAGGGGCTCATGGGAATTGTAGGAAAAGGGAGGTGGCGTGTGGTGTTGGCTCAACCAAGAGCATAAGTTCAAACAAAAACACAATGTCACTCAGTTTAGCTACAACCAAGTTTCTAATGGCATTAGTTGAGTTTTTAGTTTGGTTCCTTGGAGCCGATTCGTCCATCATTAGAGCTGAACTATGAGGGATAATGTGAGGTGTTAAATGATGAAATTTTCCTTGAGAAAATGGTGCAAAAGGTGTGGCCTAAGGGGTTGATTTGGTGCAATGCACATGAAGGTGCACATGTGTGCCGATTGTGGTGATTGGGGCATTGACATATCTTTGCCTCTATTGATATGTGTTGGGTGAAGATTAAACTTCAAATTTAGCCTAAAATGATTCAATTGAGTAATAAAATCAATAAAAATCAGATAAAAAATGTGGAAAATAATTAAAAGGAAAATTAAGCTTAAAACATGATTTAAAGGTCACAAATCATGTGTAACTTGATTAATGCCCTTAACTCCAGCTAGAAGTTTAATTATGGTCAAGTGGGGACCTTAGGGGTGTGGGGTACTTCTTGGGCTTGAGGGAAACCAATGTTATGGTGTATGTGGGCTTCAATTAGAAGTGTAAAAATGGAAGACAAGACTTTTGGGCCTTGTTGAGCTTGTAGGGCTATTTGTGTAAGTCTCTTGGTTGTGGGCATTTGGTGTGGGTCAATGAGTGGGCCTTATGTACAGATTTGAGGGCTCATATAAGGCCTCAAAGGTCTACCAAGATTGGGTCAAAATGGCATGTCTTTCTAAGGTTGGGCCAAGGGCCTCTACTATCAGCAAGTTTGGCCCAAAGGCTTCATGCCTTCTTCATGGTTGGGCCTAATTTCTAAGGCTTTTCAAGAAAGCCCTAAGCTTCTTAAATCCACACGAGTCTTGGCTTATGGCATCTATCTTTAGCCTATCACATTCTTAGTGATTGAGGGCCCTAGATAAAATACTATTGGGCTTACCTCTACATCCATCCATACTTAGCCCTTTTAGCTTAGCCCACTAAGGATGCAAGTGTCATTCCCCTATTGGCTTCTTGGCTATTAATCTAAAATAAAATAATAAAGATCTTCCAATATTTCAAAATGTGGTTTTTCCAACAATAACAACTTACACTAACAAAGATTAAGGAAGCTAATGGTTTAAGTCCAAACGAGCGTTTTAGGCGGGGTGTTACAACTTTTTGTTATGAATAAATCTGGTTTGCCAAACTTTAGATGGAAATAGAACTTTTGAATATTTGTTTTATTTCTTTTATTGTAATAGATACTTTGAAATAATTAATGTACGTATCATTTTTTCTTTAAATATATGATTTTACAAGCTTTAGTTTTGAAATTTATGTAACCCCCAAATCTCATAAAACAGAGGTTTATCAATAAAATTGGGGGTACCATCTTTCTCCATAAGAAAAAATTAATAAAAAACTTCAATAGGCTGATGGGTTTAACAACAAAGGATGGGTGAAAAAGGTTGCCGATCTTATTATGGGGTTACACTTACATTCGAGAAAAGTTGAAAGCATGAGAACATGGAACAGAACTAGTAGGCATTGATTTGGTCGTGGATCTAAGCATAAACATTTTTGTTCGAATTTGTGTGTCCTTCAACTCAAGGTAGATTATTTTCAATCTAGAAAATCTAGGGCAAATCCCACACAGACGCACAGGCCCAGATCCAAACCAAAACTTCAGAGAGAGACACAGACCCAAGATTTTTGATTTTATTTCTTGGTGTCTTAAAACTTATATTCAAAACTTTATAAACCTTCAAAATTCAAGAATACTATTAATAGAAATACTTACATTCAAACAAATTCTCATGAGACTTATTTCGGCCTTCAAAGTCTATAAAAAAGAAAATCCAAAACAAAACCCTCACCAAAACAAAAGGAAAAAATCGAAACATACCAACTAGGAAAAAATAGAAATATACATCGTTGTTCTCATGATTTGGAAGAATATTTCTTCGTCTTCAGTGACCTGACCTCCAACCGAAGAGCCTCAGGGCTCGAGGTCTGAGTGAGCCCAACCCGGCCTAACCTCCCGCAAGGAAGGATCGGGTCATGGTAGAAGCGGGAAGAGCCTAGGCCCAAACCACACATGAGGGGGGATTATGGCATTAAATGCGCTAGCATGGTACACGAGCGGAAAGCTTGACAAGAGGTTTAATTACCGACAATGGGCTGCCTCATTAAATACGATGGCATGGTAAACTGAGGGAAGAAGACCCTAAAAGGGGGAAATAGGGGACATGTTATACACATTCGATATTTCTCTCTAACTCTCCATAGCTTCTTGCTTCTTGGCTCCGTTTGGAGAATTTTGACTTTGGCATCGGAGGTGACTTCGCCACCCTTTCTTCCTCCTTCGCAAGTACGAGAGTGCCATAGTTGACAGGCAGCTAAAAACGCGCATAAATAGTTAGCGCCGTTTGTGGGATCCAATATTACTTTGGTCTAGTAATATCACCATGTCTTTTGTAGATAGGCAGTGACCTGCCCCTGAATGGTCCCATGCCAGAAATCGCTCTGGCTAAGTGAAAAACTGCATTGGCTAATAGATAGGACGTATCTATGCAGGCCGAGAAGTAAGCGACAGGCCCACGCCGAAATCGAGGGAGCGAGCGCTGGGGCTGCCCCAAAAGGAAGAAGATCACGTCGGGAGGGGAAGTGCATGGCGAAATAGACTCATACTTCATCGTAAGGTCTACCCTTGCCCCCCAAAACTCATCGATTGAAAATTGGAGACTTGTGATGAATAGAACCTGTAGTAGGGAGAAACGGATGAACTTCTCGAATTGGTATCCCTAGATATCGCCCATTCGGAGAGGAGAGTGAGAATATGAATGGGGATGAGTAATGAAACAAGATCTCAGTTAATATAGCTCGCACGAGGATGTATTTGCTTGGGGTCATACAAACATGCCCGAGATCAATAGAAACATAATCGAGCACTGCCTAAGTCTGAGTCCCCGACGTGAGGAAAGTCTGGCAAAAGAGATGAAGCTTCAGTGCGAAGAAGTACGTTGCAATAGTAAAGGAGGTCGATCAGCTATTGACAACGGGCTTCATCCAGGAAGCGCACTACTTAGAATGGCTTTCCAACATGGTTCTAGTGCAAAAGTCGGATGGCAAATGGAGGATGTGCGTAGACTTCACCGACATGAACAAGGCATTCCCAAAGGACAGCTTTCCCTTACGTGCATCGACCTGATTGTCGACTCAATAGTTGGACACAAGATGCTGAGCTTCATGGATGTCTACTTCAAGTACAATCAAATTCAAATGAGTAAGGAAGACAAGGAGAAGACCATTTTCATCATGAACTGAGGGATGCCCTTCGGCTTAAAAAATGTAATGGCCACCTACCAGAGACTGGTCAACCGGATGTTTAAATAGCATATCGGTCAAAGTGTGGAAGTATAAGTTGATGACCTGTTGGTTAAAAAGTAAGGATCCAGAAGGACATGCCAGACTTAAGGGAGGCCTTCGCAGTCCTTCAGAGGCACGGGATGAATTTGATCCCTGTGAAATGTAATTTTAGAGTGGGATTGGGAAAGTTCCTTGGAAAGAGGCATCGAAGCTAACCCAGAGAAGATTCAAGTTGTAATCAACATGAAACCTCCTCACACCGTTAATGAGGTACAAAGACTTGTGGGAAGAATTGCGGCACTCAATTGGTTCATCTCCCAATTGATCGAAAAATGTGCGCCGTTCTTCCAGGTGTTGCAAAAGGCTTACAAGTACGAATGCAAAGAGGCATTCACCCCACTCAAAAAATACCTCACCAACCAGTCCCTGTTAAGCCAAACGATGTCGGGAAAGACACTGTATCTCTACCTGTTAGTGACGGCCATCATCATCTGGGTGGTGTTGGTTTGAGAGGAGGACAAGGTGGAAAAGCGTGTCTATTATGTTAGCCGCTCGTTGAGGGTTGAGAAACCCAGATACTTGCCAATGGAGTTGTTGGCATTTGCACTGGTAGCGGCTACTCACCGACTCATACCGTAGTTCCAAGCACACCTAATCAGAGTTGTAACATAAAAGCCGCTAGAAAAAGTCCTACAGCGCCCGGACATATACAGGCGCCTAGTGAACGAAGGTCAAGGGCAAAGCTCTGGCAGACCTGGTCTTCGAGATGACAGGATCTACCGAGGAAATGCCCTTCCCGCCAGGAGGCAAGTAGTGGCATGTCTATGTCGATGGATCATCAGGTCGAAAAGGCGAATGTGTGGGGGTATAAATAGTATCCTCATGTATCCAATGAGGGCAAGGAAAGCTACCACTCGATAAGGCTCGAGTTCAAGAACACTAATAACAAAGCATAATAGGAGGCTTTGTTGGCGTCACCATCGTGAGGGCATTGGCCTGGACAGATGTAAGAATAAGGGCGGACTCCGAAGTGGTGGTATAGCAGATCAAAGAGGCGTATGTAGTGAAGAGCGTACAACTTTAGCTCTAACTACAACGTGTATGGGAAGAACGAGACCGATTCAAGAGCTTCGACATTGAACGGATTCCCAAAAAAGATAACTGGAGGGAAGACCGACTAGCTTGGAATGCTTCAGGCATGGATGGTGTTGAACTATCGTGGGAGACATTCAGTAGAGAGGTGGGAGATGCTATACCTGAATGGGGCCATGAAGTAAGTCAGTTCTTGGCCATTGGAGAGTTGTTGACTTAGAAGAAGGAGGTGAGGAGCGTGAAGAACAGGGTTGCTCAATTCACTCTGGTGGACATGAAGATGTACAAGCTAGTTTTCTCTTCACCCCTTCTCAAGTGTATATCCTGGGAGGAAGTCCAGTATGTCATGGCAGAGATACACGAAGGAGCTTGTTGGAACCATTCAAGTGGAAGTACCTTGGCGGGACCTTGGCTAGCGGGTTATTATTAGCCCCTAGCCCTCAAAGACACGGAGGGATTCGTTCAAAGGTGCGAGAAGTGCTAGATACATGTGCTAGTCCTGCATTGCCCGCCTGATGAAATGACATTCATCACCTCTCCCTAGTCATTCCTGCAGTGGGGGATGGACATCGTGGGATTGGTGCCACTGGTAAAAGGCCAAACAAAGTGGGTGGAAATAGAGTCCTTTGCAACAATAAACGCCACTAGTGTAGGTTGGTTCCTGTGGAAAGCCGTGGGCTGCTGATACAGCATACCCTGGGTCATCATCGCGGACAACGGGTGATAGCTTCAATCTGCCCACTATAGAAGCTAGTGGGGCTGAGTTGGGCAAAAAGGCTAGGTATTTTTCCCCTGGACACCCCCATGCTAACGAGCAAGTGGAGGTGACCAACAATACCCTAGTGGGAATACTGAAGAAAAGATTGGTGATCAAGAAGGGGGTGGGTGGAAGAGCTTCGTGGGGTCCTGTGGGCATATCGCACCACGGTGAAGACCCACACTGGACAAACCCCATTCACATTAGTGTACGGGAGCAAGGTGCTCATTTCGGTGGAGGTGGGCATGTCGACTTTCCAAGTTCAGCATTTCAAAGAAAGAGCAAACAAAGAAGGTTTGCACGCCAACCTAGACTTGGTGGAAGGAAGAAGAGACAGAGCCAAACTGAAAATGGCAGCTTATAGGAGAATAGCAGAGTAGCAGTTCAATAGAAGGGTCAAACCTCGATCGTTCAGAGAAGGAGACCTGGTGTTGAGGAAAATCAGAGTGACGTCCTAGGAAGAAGGAAAGCTCGGATCGAGGTGGGAGGGCTCATATGTGGTTATAGCTCATTGGAGACCCAGAATGTATTGGCTTAATGACTCCGAGAGGAAGGAGTTTCCACACCATTGGAATGCAGAACATCTAAAAAGATATTATGTATAAGAATTGTATGAAAGGGGACTAGGGAGTACGCTCCCTAGATTGGACTTTTTATGAAAGAATTTTGTTGTTTTTGCTTTGCTAACACATCATTGCAATCATTAGCACCGAATCCCTTCCTCACATCCAAATGCCACCCAGCAGAGTCAATTTCAGATCAAGCCGAGTTCCTGAGGCAGATTCTCTACTCTGGCTACTCTATGGTCAAGGGAGGGAACACCTCTCCTAAGTGCCCTAGTCCCTCATCGCCAGCCAGAGAGGTCGATTTCAAATCTACCCTAGTTCCTTAGGCTGATGCTCACGCTCGTGCCTCAGAGTCCAAACCCCATCAAGTGCGGTCAATTTCAGATCCCGCCTAGTTCTTTAGGTCAATGCACCGCGCTCAAACCTCGACAGTCAAGGGAGGGAACACCTTTCCTAAGTGTCCCAGTCCTTCCTTGTTACCCATCACGGTCGATTTCAAATTCTGCCTGGTTCTTTAGGCCAATGCTCCATGCACGAGCCTCAGCATCCAAACACCATCCAACTTGATCGATTTCAAATCCCACTTGAATCTGAGTCCCTCCTCGCCACCCAGTGCGGTTGATTTCAGATATTGTCTAATTCCTTAGATTGTTGCTCCGCGCTTGTGCCTTGGCATCCAAATGTCATGTAGCGCGATCTATCTTGCCTGATTCTTTAGGTCGATGCTCCGCTCTTGAGCCTCGGCGATCAAAGGAGGGAGCACCTCTCTTAAGTGCCCAAGTCCCTCCTTACCACCCAGTGCAGTTGATTTCATATATCGCCTGGTTCCTTACGGCGATGCTCCACACTTGCCCTTTGGCATCCGCATAACACCTAGTGCGATTGATCCTAGATCTTAGTTCGTTCCTTAGGGTGATCCTTCGCGCTCGCGCCTTAGCACCCAAATGCCTCCTAGTGCGGTCAATTTTATATCCCGCTTGGTTCCTAAGGCTGATGCTCCACACTTGCATCTCGGAAACGAAATGCCACCCAGCATGGTCGACCTCATATCTTGCCTGACCCCTTAGGCCGATGCCCAATGTTTTGAATATTGTTTCGGTCGAGACATTGAAACAAGATATTTTAGTACCAATACTATTTCGGAATAGTCTATATACAAATAAATTATATATATAAATATATATAAAAATTATATTTCAAAATAATAGTCTGTATGTGAATAAATTATATATGAATTATAAATAGTTTAGTCTGAATTGGGGGTCCAAAAGGAGCCTGCAGTTTGAATAAATGAAAAAAAAAGAGAGTAAAGGCTGAAATCTATATATCGGCCAAAATTTGATATATCGGCCGGTACCACCAAAATTCTGACCGGTATGAAACAATATACTTTTCTGTACCGGCAGCCTAGCCGGTACAATATATCTAGGCTGTACCGGCCGGTATGAAATGAAGTTTAAAACACTGTCGATGCCCCCCCGTTTGCACCTCGACATTCAAGGGAGGGAACACCTCTCCTAAGTATCTCAATCTCTCCTCGCCACCCAATGCTGTCAAAGTAGGGAACACCTCGTGCATCGACAACCAATCGACCAAGCGCGTGCTCGAGGAACTTGTTGCGGAAATAATTAAATAAAATAAAAGGAAATGGAAAACGAGAAAGGAAGGGAAAAGAGAAAAAGAGTGCACAACATTGGATACCATGAAAAATTTAGAACATACATTCACTAACAATACAAAGTACAAGATATAGAGTTCCCCGTCCATAGGCAGTGTGAGAAGTGAAGAACAAAAACTATGGACAAATTTTTGTAGCTAATCAGGGATGCAAGTTTGGAGGAGGAAAGACATCGGGAATCAAGTTGCGGCCCAGAGAGTCGAGGAACTAGAGCGAGGAGTCGTCAGGTCATAGGGATCTCAGGTCAAGCTCTAGAAGGTTGATCCTGGCATTCTTAGGAAGAAAGTGTTGCATCCTTTCCAAGCCCTCCCGATAACCATGACCCTAGACATGTTGCGAACCACCTTCGCCGCAGCCAGTTGTGGGGAAATCCGCATTAGGTCTCACTGCGAAGTAGCGAGCTTAGCCATTAGGGAAGCCACCTGTGCGTCGAGAACAATAATCTCATTTTGGGCTGAACCCAACTTGGATCTAAGGAACCTAAGTTCCTTCACCCGAGGTCCGCTTTCCTCAAGACTCAGTCGGAAGGAGTCATTAGGGCCTATGCTCAACTGGTCCCGTGACCTAATCTCACCCTTATCCTACTCCTACTCCTCTAAGTCATGGGAGCACTACTCCTCCAAGTTTCGAAAGGACTGCTTGATTCCTCGAACAACCTTGTGATAGCCTTGATAGCACTCCCTCGACTTTGCCAACTCGGATTCCTGATGGGATAGCCTGGACCAAACAGCGCCGTGCTCCTCCCTGAGTCCCTGGGCTTCACTCTAGCGACGGCTCATGTCCTCGTCCCTTCAAACTAGTTCATCCTTGAGGTAAGTGACCCGGTCGCGAAGGTGAGCACTCTCTTCATCTAAGTCGGCCCGCCCGTCCACGATCCAAGCCACGAGGTGATCAATTGCCTAGTCCACTTGAGTAACAAAACTATGAGAAGGGGAAGACAAAGTACATTAGACAATAGACATCACAAAGGAAAGAGGCATACTAGGGACAAGATTCCTTTCAGTCGGCTAACCGTCTCCTGAACGGCTTTAGCCCAGGCGGCACCCCTCCTCAAGATAGCCCTAGGCAACCCAGCACCGCCACACGTTTCCCTTTGGGGGAACTGCGCCAATCCAACTAGCCCGCCCAGCGGGGTTGGGAAAGGGGAGCCTGGGGGGAACCAACGTCATCCCTGGCGGCAACCTCCCTTGCGACTAGAGATCCCACCACTGTTGGATCGACTGCTGATTAATGGTCAATTATGTGGCCTTAATACTCTTAAATATCTTGGGTTAAAAGATTTTTATGTGTTAATATAAGAGTATTAATTAGATAAAAGTGATTTAACTATGTTTGGCATGGGAAATGACTTTCTTGTCCATAATTAAATTCAGATATGAATCATCAAGCAAGTTAAGCCCATGAGAGGAAGCCCATGAAGACCAAGAGCATGTCTCACGCCTAAGTGTTGCGCCTGAGAGAGGAAAAAGATGAAATAAAGGCCAAAGTGATACTTGGGCAAAAAGTGATGGTTTTCGGGTGGAAATGAAAAGGAGCTGCTGCGCTGAGATGCAGGGGATGCTCGCAAGTGAAGTGGAATGAAATAAAGAAGGAGCTGCTACGCACGATCATGGGGAGATGTTGCTGGACGTGCAGCAGGCTGGAACGGAAGATCCTAGGGTATGATCTGCAGCAAGGAGAGAGGGATATAAAAGGGAAAGAAAAAAAATTGAAAACCCTTCTTCTCATTTTATTTTCTGGTTTTATTTTTTTCCTGGAGCTGCAGGTTTCGGGTGGTCTATGTTTCTCTTTGGTTTTTATCTTTTCAGATTTCTAGGTAGCATATTTTCATTTCCTTTCGGTCGATTCCCTTAGATTTTATTTCTCTTGCTTTTATACTTGGTTGGAGGTTTATTATTTCTGGAGTTTGGCACTGCTGGGTATTTTCAGAGACCATTTGTTTTGCACTTGAGGGTTTATCTCATTTAGGATATTTTCTCCGATTTTAATATGGTTTTGCTTAGATTAATTTTTGCTGCTAGAAATATCATGTGTAGCTAAATTCTAAAGCTTGGGTTGTGGAATGAGACTTGATTTGTTTTGAATTCTAGTTTAATGCAATATTTTGTTGATGAATATTGATTTCACTTGTTGCTAGTCAGATTTGAATTGAAAATAGAGTGCGGCTCTTGCTCTTGATTTGTTGTTGACATAAGGCACAACAAATACTTGAAAATTATCAAGGCTTCTCTCAGTTGATTGTTAAAATGTGTTTGGTTAGTAAAGTTGTGAATCCCTTAGGAAAGTATTCCAAAACTTGAGCATAACTTTTTATCTTCCATTTATCAATGCCTTGACTGGATTGTTAATCGAGAAAATATTCTAGAAACCGAAACAAAGAGAGTCTCATACCCAACTCAAGTGTTTGTTAAATCATTTCTTTGGAATTGTTATTTTCAGCTTTAAATTAAAATTTCTGTTTGTTTCTTGTAGGAATTAGAATTACAGTTCTCATCGTTTTAGAATATTAATTTTTTTTTCAGCAATTATATCTTTTATGGTTTAATCCATCTTTCTAAAAGTTACAAAACTGAGATCCTCAAAGCACAACTATATATTCCATTTTCATTAAATCTTGCTTTGTGAATATATTAATTTCTATTTTGCTCATTGTTTATACATACATAAAAAAAAAATACAAAAAGAAAGAATTTTATACTTCATTTACTTTTTCACACTTCTCATACATCATCATACTTTCCANATACAAAAAGAAGGAATTTTATACTTCATTTACTTTTTCACACTTCTCATACATCATCATACTTTCCAATTAAATTTCATAAATGCTTTGATAATTCTTTGTCCTTGTGGAATACGATCCTGGACTTATCCTTGAAACAACTTGACATTTCTACACTTGGAAGCACATTCTAGACTGAGTCAAGTTTTTGGCGCCGTTACCGGAGACAATTGTTGCTTATCAAAGCATTCATTTACTGCTGAAAGGACGTTTGTGGAGCTTTGAACCTCTTTACAGCTTAGGTGATATCTGATCTTTTTTCATTTTCTCCATTTATTTTTCACAGTCTTTGATTTTCTGCACTTGTGTGTATGACTGGTTGGTCTAGAGACCAAACATCTCGGCTGGTTAGGACAGAATCTTTGGCATCTTTTAACTCTGCATCATTGTCTCTTGAAGCATCATCTGATGCTAATAGTAGTATCATGGCTGAAGATGAACATCATGATAGGGAAATGGTAGATTAAAACAGGACACTTAGAGAATATCTACAGCCTATTAGGACAAGCACCCATTCTTGCATCATTTTGCCTCTTAATGCAAATTCTTTTAATTTTAAACTCGGGATGATTCCATTGCTACCACATTTTCATGGCATGGAATCAGAAAATTTCTATTTGCACATCAAAGAATTTGAAGAAGTTTTGCTCAACTTTCATGGATAGAACATGCATTAAAAAAGACATAAGATTAAAATTGTTTCCATTTTCCTTAAAGGACAAAGCTAAGACATGGTTGAATTCCTTAAGGCCTATTGGGACTTGGCAAAAAATACAAACTGATTTTTTAAAGAAGTTTTTTTCCATGCATAGAACCAATGCCTTAAAAAGACAAATTATGAATTTTGGTCAAAAGGATGTGGAAACATTTTATCACTACTGGGAGCGTTTGAAAGATTTATTAAATGCATTTCCTCATCATAGATATGAGAAATGGAGGGTCATAAGTTTTTTCTATGAGGGTTTACAACAAAAAATGAGACAATTTGTGAAAACCATGTGCAATGGTGAATTTTTTAATAAACAACCCTTAGGCTAAGCCTTGGACACCTAATGAGATCCCTTCAAACCTAGGCTAAGCCTTGGACAAAATTGGTTTCACAAACCAATTCAAGTGACCAAACTGATTGCACCCTTAGGCTAGTTGAGTAGGAACCGGTTGAGTTGAGATTTAACCAGCCATTTGCCTTGGTTGAGCCACCACCCCACGCCACTTCCATCACCACCTAATCCCCAAGAGGCCCCATGGCCATCATGAGAAATCTAACTTAGTTTTCCCACCCAAAGACTAACCAAAACAGAAGTCCCAAAACTACCAAGTGAAACCACTTGAACCCGCCGGTTAGTATAGGTGGTTTGTTTGACTTTTTTTCAACTGAACCATACCCCATGACTTGGCCACCTCTATAGAACCATTGTAGCCACTGTAAGGAGGAAATCATGTTGGTTTCAGGCCACAATTCACCTTGCACAGTGTGACATAAGATGAGGAAGGCAAGCTGGAAAATTCAGCCTCTTACACACCGCCCACCTCCACCAATCACCTTGGACCAAGGCCAACGTCTCCACCCATTTAGCAACCTATAAATACCTCCCTCACTTCCTCATTTTCTCCACACCTCAGCTCCAAGCTTTCTCTTGAGTCTTGAGAGCACTCCTCCCCCTTAGAGAGCAATAGAGTGAAACCAAGTAGGTTTTTGTAAGTTCTTGAGCAAGGTTGTCTTGAGAGCTTTGAAGGCCACGAAATTTATAATTTTTCTTTCCCTTGATCTTAGTTTACATGTAAAGTTGAGTTTTTAAGTGTTGGAGTAATTTTTAGTTGAGTTTAGAGAAGATTATCTTGCTTAGTTTAAAACCGGGTCATTAAAGGATGGTTTGAGTGTTTAAATGATTTTAAGTGAAAATTTAGCTATGAAATGTCTTAAGTATGATTTGATATGATTTTTCATTGACTTAGAATGATTATGGAAGGTTTAATTTTTGATTAAGAGCATGACATGATAGGCTTTAACTTTATCTTATTTTGATCATCAAAGTATGTATTGGTTTTGAATAAGTTGGAGATTAAGGATTCTTAGCCATGATTAAGTGTTAGGATGGATTTGATTATCCAAGAATTAGCCTTCATCATTTCATTAAAGACTTTAGTGATTGTTTGTGATTAAGGAAAATCTCATATGCATGCATTCATAGGAATCAATAGTTGAAAACACACTTAGGCATCAACTAGTGTGCATGCCATGGGTTGGGCCTGTTTGAGCTAGTTGCACTTTGATTTTTAAAATTCCAAGGGTCTATATGGTTTTATAATGCCAAAAATATGAAGGAAGTTTATGAAGTTTGGCTAACTTTGAAGTTTGTTTGCAATTAGTAAAAAATTAGGGCCTTAGCGGCAATTTTTGAAAGGCTAGGGGTATTTTTGTAAATAACTATTTTTGAAGCCTTTGTTTATGAACCTCATTCATAGTAGTATTAATATTAACTTAGTACGCCCTTGATTTCAGCAGCTACGGAATTTTTTCAATTACTTAAGAAGTTTGTAAATTGGCCTCTAACTTACACCTTGATAGATTATTTATGAATTATTAATAAATGTTTCATTCATATTTCAATTATCATTTTGAGTATAAAATATCATGTTATATGATACATTGAGTACATACTTACATGACATGTTTCACTATTTTTGCAGATTACATCTATAAATGTCATTTTTGCATGAAAGATTGCCATATATGCACATATCATGAAAAATATTTTTCAAGTATAGCATGAAAATAATTTTTTGTCACGAACCCAAAGGCTAGGATGAGGAATTATCCTAGTGAAACTCCTGGGTTGATGAAGAACAGTCAACGAGTTTCGAATGAGTTCTTTTTAAAAAATGCCAGAGCAAAATCAATTTTTTATGGCACCTAAGGTTGGTGGATTTACACATTATGATGTTATGTTATATTACCAATACATTGAGAACGAGTCTACAAACAACGTAGTTTCCATGTGAGTTGTACTACGATCACCGGCAGGTACTCACGGTTCACATGAAAAACTGTGATGAAACCACAAGTTATGATTAATTATGAATTGCTAATAATGATGAAATGTTATGATGGAAATATGTTTTTGACAAATGAGATAAAAATGTTATCTGAACGAAAATATGTGTCTCCATTTTTTTGAAAATGTTGAGGAATCTGGATTGGAGATGCACCCACATTTTTCTGCATTTCATATTTATCATTCTTCATGCTTAATTAATCTTTGTGCACGTTGGTTATTTAACTTATTGAGATTTTGAGTAAATATCACCCATTGTGAGACCATTATCATTCCACTCGGAATTGTAGAAGTTGTGTCAGGTCTAGAGGAGGACGAGCTAGATGAGGCACTGGATCCGACTGATTGAGGAGGAGCCAGACCTTCAGAGGAGACTGATTTGCTTAATTTCTATACAAGTTTTGCCATACTTTTACTCTTAATTTTATACTAGTTTGTGTTTAATTTTCTTATTTATTAGAGATTTTTTTTATTTTGCTTATTTTTTTTTAGGAATAAATAAATTGAATGAGTCATGGAAATTGAAGGAGTCATCAAGAGAATAGGAAACGTTCATTTCTCGAAATTCCTGAAGTACCCTTTGGTATTTCAGGGATAACTTTTTCTAAACAACTCCAATAAGGAAAATTTTGGTTTCTAGGGAAAGCCAAGAGCAAATCCTAGAACTTTTGTGTTAAAGCCTTGGCCGAAAACGAACATCTAGAAGGCGGAAACGGCGCATCAAGTCAAAAGTCACAAAACTGTCGAATTCCTATAATACCCTTTAGTATTTGGAGCATAACTTATTGTACAAAACTCCAATAAGGGCAATCTCGGGGTCTGCAGAAAGCTGAGATAAAACCCTACAATTTTTGTGTTTAGGTCAGAGCCGAAAACGAACATCTTTAGAGAGGAAACGGCGCCTCAGGTAGGAGGTCGAAAATCTGTAGAATTGGAGTTCATCAACGATTGAGATTCTCGATCTACATAGAGTTTCCTTCTTAACTCTTTCATCTTCTCTTTGTATAATTTTCATTATGAATTCCAGAATTATTAGGGTTTGTTTTGATTCTATTATGAACTAATTTCTATTGCTAAGGCTACGATGTAGCCTCTCCATGACAATCCCGAATCTTATTTCTATGTAATCATAATTTTATCATTCTTTTTGAGTATACATCATTGAGTTTAATACTTTCAATTATTTAGCCAATAGTTAAATGATTTGTTGTGCATTTTGATTTGAGAGATGATGCATGTAGTCTAGCTTCGTATGATGTATGTCATGAATTGAACGAAAGATAGAAATGTGCCAACGTGATTTGTGCAGCTTTTATGTGAAGTATTATTAATCTTAATGTGCTCAAATGCTTTTGAATTCGCATAGACATATTGTGGGTTATCGTATGTTGAGCAATTCTAATTCTACTGGAGAGAGGGTCTTAGATAAGTTAGAATATTTTGCCGTCAAATAGGATGATAATTGATTGATTGTATGGTTAGGATTTGGGATTGGATTGGTTAGGTGAGTCGGATGCCTTAGTGATAGAAATTAGTTCATAATAGAATCAAAACAAACCATAACAATTCTGGAATTCATAACGAAAATTATACAAAGAGAAGATGAAAGAGTTAAGAATGAAACTCTATGTAGATCGAGAATCTCAATCGTTGATGAACTCCAATTCTGCAGATTTTCAACCTCCTGCTTGAAGCACCGTTTCCTCTCTGAAGATGTTAGTTTTCGGCTCTAGCTTAAACACAAAAGTTGTAGGGTTTTGTCTCATCTTTCCGTAGACACCACGAATTCCCTTATTAGAGTTTTCTACAATAAGTTATGCTCCAAATACATAAGGGCATTTCAGGAATTTGGCTATTTTACAACTTTTGACATGATGTGCCGTTTCCGCCTTCTAGATGTTCGTTTTCAGCCAAGGCTTTAACACAAAAGTTCTAGGGTTTGCTCTTGGCTTTTTGTTGCCACCAAAATTGCTCTTATTGGAGTTGTCTAGAAATATTTATCCTCAAAATACCGGAGAATACTTCAAGAATTTCGGGAAATGAAAGTTCGTCCTCCCGAGTCTTCTTCAAAAATTGAAGGAGTCATCAAGAGAATAGGAAATGTTCATTTCTAGAAATTCCCAAAGTACCCATAGTATTTCAAGGATTCTTTTTCTAGACAACTCCAATAAGGACAATTTTGGTGTCTACAGAAAGCCAAGAGCAAACCCTAGAACTTTTGTGTTAAAGCCTTGGCCAAAAACGAATATCTAGAAGGCAGAAACGGCGCATCAAGTCAAAAGTTGCAAAACTGCCGAATTTCTGAAATACCCTTCAATATTTGGAGCATAACTTATTAAACTCCAATTAGGGCAATCTTAGAGTCTACAGAAAGCTGAGATAAAACCCTACAGCTTTCGTGTTTAATACAGAGCCGAAAACTAAGATCTTCATAGAGGAAACGGTGCTTCAAGTAGGAGGTCGAAAATCTGCATAATTGGAGTTCATCAACGATTGAGATTCTCGATCTACATTGAGTTTCCTTCTTAACTCTTTCATCTTTTCTTTGTACAATTTTCATTATGAATTCCAGAATTATTATGGTTTGTTTTGATTCTATTATGAACTAATTTCTATTGCTAAGGCTATGATATAGCCTTTCCATGACAATCCCGAATCTTATTTCTATGTGATCATAATTTTGTCATTCCTTTTTAGTATACATCATTGAGTTTAATGCTTTCAATTATTTAGCCAATAGTTGAATGATTTGTTGTGCATGTTGATTCGAGAGATGATGCATGTAGTCTAGCTTTGTATGATGTATGCCGTGAATTGAACGAAAGATAGAAATGTGCCAACGTAATTTGTGCGGCTTTTATATGAAATGTTATTAATCTTAATATGTTCAAATGCTTTTAAATTCGCATAGATATATTACGGGTTTTCGTATGTTGAGTAATTTTAATTCTACTCAAGAGAGGGTCGTGGATAAGTTAAAATATTTCGTCGTTAAATAGGATAATAATTGATTGATTATATGGTTAGGATTTTGGATTAGATTGGTTAGGTGAGTTGGATGACTTAGTGATAGAAATTAGCTCATAATCGAATAAAAAAAACCATAATAATTCTAGAATTCATAATGAAAATTATACAAAGAGAAGATGAAAGACTTAAGAAGGAAACTCTATGTAGATTGAGAATCTTAATCGTTGATGAACTCCAATTCTGCAGATTTTCGACCTTCTGCTTGAAGCGCTGTTTTCGCTCGAAAGATGTTCGTTTTCGGCTCTGGCTTAATGACAAAAGTTCTAAGGTTTTATTGATTTCTGTAGACACCAAGATTTCACTTATTGGAGTTTTCTACAATAAGTTATGCTCCAAATACTGAAGGATATTTCAGGAATTCGGCAGTTTTACAACTTTTGACTTGATGCGCCGTTTCTGCCTTCTAGATGTTAGTTTTCGGTCAAGGCTTTAACACAAACATTCTAGGGTTTCCTCTTGGCTTTCTGTAAACACCAAAATTACCCTTATTGGAGTTGTCTAGAAAACATTATCCTCGAAATACAGCAGGGTACTTTAGGAATTTCGAGAAATGGATGTTCATCCTCCCGAGTCTTCTTCGAAAATTGAAGGAGTCATCAAGAGAATATGAAACATTGATTTCTCAAAATTCCTGAAGTACCCTTCGGTATTTCGAGGATGAATTTTTGTAGACAACTCTAAAAAGGGCGATTTCAGTGTCTACAGAAAACCAAGAGCAAACTTAAGAACTTTTGTGTTAAAGCCTTGGCTGAAAACGAACATCTAGAAGGCAGAAATGGCGCATGAAGTCAAAAGTCACAAAACTGTCGAATTCTTGTAATACCCAACAGTATTTTAAGCATAACTTATTGTAGAAAACTCCAATAAGGGCAATCTCAATGTCTATGGAAATTTGAGATAAAAGCCTACAACTTTCGTGTTTAAGCCAGAGTTGAAAACGAGCATCTTCAAAGAGGAAACGACGCTTCAAGCAAGAGGTTGAAAATCTGCAGAATTGGAGTTCAACAACGATTGAGATTCTCAATTTACATAGAGTTTCCTTCTTGACTTTTTCATCTTCTCTTTGTATAATTTTCATTATGAATTCCAGAATTATTATGGTTTGTTTTGATTCTATTATGAACTAATTTCTATTGTTAAGGCTACAATGTAGCCTCACCAAGACAATCCCGAATGTTATTTCTATGTGATCATAATTTTATCATTCCTTTTGAGTATACATTACTGAATTTAATCTTTCAATTATTTGGCCAATAGTTGAATGATTTCTTGTGCCTGTTGATTTGAGAGATGATGCATGTAGTCTAGTTTTGTATGATGTATGCCATGAATTGAGCGAAAGACAGAAATGTGCCAACGTGATATGTGTGGCTTTTATGTGAAATATTATTAATCTTAATGTGGTTAAATGCTTTTAAATTCACATAAACATATTTCAGGTTATTGTATGTTAAGTTGTTATAATTCTACTCGAGAGAGGGTCATAGATAAGTTAGAATATTTCGCCGTCAAATAGGATGATAATTGATTGATTGTATGGTTGGGAATTGGATTGGATTGGTTAGGTGAGTCAGATGCCTTAGTGTCTTCTTCTTGGGTGAAATCTTCTTCTTGTCAAGTGTTTGGTCAATTTTTCATTTGTTGATTTAATTTAATTTGTTGCTGTTTTTCAAATTCAAAATCCACCACTTTTCTTGATTTTCAAATAATTTAGAATTAGAACAATTTCAATAGTTAATAGGTAAATAGTCCTCGTGGGTTCGATATCTTTCTTATCATTATATTACTTGGTACAATTTCGTGCCCTTGTGAAATTTCACAACAAAGACTAGATTTGATCCTTATGTATATAGCCCAAGTCCTTGATGCTCTAGAATGCATGAATCAGATGATTTGATTTTGACCCTTAGGGGGGAGGGGCATACATAAACTAACATGCGTCGAATATTCAGTAAGCATTACTTCATACCGTAAAACTATAGGAACATAAGTTTTCATTCATGCATTCATCACTCCATACGTACATAAGATATACATTCATTTAAAACATTACGAGGTGAGGTTTTTTGCAAAAGGTTTTCTTTTCATAAAATATTTCTCCCACCACGTGCATTCATTCCTTAAAGAACTCAAATATACATACATTTTCTTATCACTTTCCTTTGGCCGGTACACATCGTTACGCCTCTTGTGTGAGGGTTAGTGGTATTCCTTGGTTGATTCTGCCCGTGGCCATAGGTTGGGAATCCCTTTCAGTCAGGTGGCAGTATAGGGTGCACTATCAGTACTACTTACCCGGCATGGTAATCTGCCCATTCATTTGGTACCCATTCATTTAGTCATGACCGTTGCATATTTTCATACATTAAATCATTCCTCCATTCAGTCCTTTCTTTTCAGTCATTTTAGTCAACAGTTCGTTCAATGAAAAACATTATTTAAAAGTATGAACTTAAATATAATCTTTCAAGGCATCATTTAAAACATCAAATCGTGGCATCCATAAAGCATCAATTCATAAGGACATTTTAAAACACTTTCTCCCCATCATTTAAAGTATCGCTTAAAACATAAGGCATAAGCATCATATTTTGTTTCATGAAAATACACACAATAGATATTACGTATAGCCATCCATTCACATGCATAAACTTAATACTTGGGTTGAATAAAAAGGGACTGCCGAAAAGGGCCATTACATACATATACCTTTGAATACTTATAATTAGCATACTTTCGTAACACGTCGTTCATGTCATTTTGTAAAGCATCTTAAGGGAAAAGCATTTCATTTTCATTTCATATCATTTTAAAAAATTGAAGAGTATGAACATAATATTTACTTGAACTCCATGCTATTCTCATATCATGCAGTCCATTCATGTACGTGTCAGATGGCGACCTACATGCATACACATAACTTTAGCGTCATTCTCTATCTAATACATAAACAACTAAACTAGAAATAGGACTACACTTCACTTGGAACACTCTCATTCTATCCGTGGGCTCTTACGTGTCCCTTACTATGCTAAAACCATCGAAGATCCATTTACAGTCACTAACTCTTCCAAATTCAACGTCCTACTTTGAGTGCTTATCACTTAAAGTGAACCTCATGATTTACCTTAGGGTTAAGACACTAAGACCTTCATCTTACTCTTCTTATCAACCTCATCCTGATGCATAACTTGAACTGACCAAGTCATGCATCCCAGTCCTAGTCCATACACGCGTCACTTCATGCATCGTAGCCTACACTACATCCTCTTTCCCATCCATGCATGCCACACAACTTTAAGCCAACTCTGAGGCTTAAACATCGTGTACCTATGCTTAAGACAGATTACCCATTACTAATGGTAAATCCGTCCGGCACATATGTTTACTAGATACACATGTACCTTATCTCTTTTTTCACCTAAGATCAATGTATAGCACGTTGATCACCTGCTTGTGTAAACAAGCATCATAGTCCAATACCAACCTTTTGTTTCTCGATTGGCAGGACTCTTCATACTTCCCGTCCCATTACAAGTTCATCCCAACACTTGACAAGACAAGACTCCATTCACAACTACACCTTACATCACGTCACATAGCTCGAGACTACTCTCAAGCTGCACCGTGACTGTCACATCGCCTGGCATCCCGCTACGTCACTCCTATACCAACTCCTCACTCATCACAAGCACAAATTCTCATTTAGACATGTCACTTTGTGACATTCCCCCGTCATGCTCCTGCTACATCATTGTTACACCACTCCATGACTCCACATCTACTCCTAGCCATAACACTACTAAACAGTGACACCTGTCGCTTCGACCACACGATCACATCACAATTACTTCGGGACACAATTCTGCAGTTCCCAATACTACACATCACGCTCTACGCTCCTCAGCAATGCTATCATCCATTCCTTCGTGACACGCCACATGGTGTATCACGATTCACCACAAGATGTACATTCCACATGTACTCATTTTAATCCACATTACGCCATAAGTGTACACTCCACGTGTACTCTTCTCATCCCACACTACACCGCGCATCACCGCTGCAACACATACTTTACAACCACATTACACAGCATAATCCACAACACAACTACACAGCACACTTCCCAACTACGCCCAATACTTCACGTACACCGCTACACTTCACATCACACTACACAATGAACTCCACAATACTAACAGCATAGTCCACAACCAACCAACCAATATCTAAAATTAATAACGAGAGAAAGAGAGTTATACCACTGTCGAAATAACCCGTGCGTTGCTCACAGTCCGGCACGGCCAGAAGCCACTGGCATGGCGGTGAACATTCCGTCGTGGTTGTTATTGTGGCCTTACAATGGGACTATTTCAGAGACCAGATCTAGGGTTTCTTGACTAGATCCAGGCTTTGGCAAGTTTAACGTGATTGTGCAGGGTGGCCGACATAATGGTTAGTTTGTGGGTGGCTGAGGAAGGGCCATACGTGGCGGCTAAAGCTGTGTACGGTGGCGATTAGCCACGTACAGTGGTTGTTTTGGGCATTTGGGAGTTGTTTGGGCGTTGGGCTAGGCTATTAGGCATTGGGTTGAGGTCCTGGGCTGGTGGCCTCGTGGTGGTGCCGAGGTGGCACACGACATCTTCATGGTGGTCTCAAGGTGGATCTGTGATTCCAAAGGCTGGGCCGTGGGTTATAGGAAGTGCAATAGGGAGGAAGGAGCTAAGGGGGCTGCTGGCTGGCCAAGGAAAGGCTTAAGAGGTGCCGTGGATGGGCATGGTGGCGTATAGGTGGTTGTACGGTGGTCCTACGGCAGTGGATCTAGTCGTGGGTCATGGAGGACCCATGAGAGAGTGAGAGAGCGTGTGGGTGATGGGGGCTTCGACTGGGCATAGGGGAGGCTAGTGAAAGGTCGCCGGTGAGGGAGGAGGCTTTTGGTGACAGTGCGGTGGCGTGAGGGTGGCTAATAGCGGCGCTATAGGGAGAAACTCGTGCATGTAGAGGGGCTGCACGTGGGGCTAGAGAGGAGCTACTGGTGGCTGGGTTCCATGGAAGGGGTCCATGGCGTGAGGAGAACTCGGTGGTGGTGCTTGGTGGAGCTGGGGTTGAGTCGCAGTGGTGCAAGGTTGGAGAACCCATGTAGAGACCCATTTTGGGTTGGAGGAGAAGTGGCTGTTGTTGGGCTCAACGACGGCTAGAGGGTGCTAGGAGGTGGTCGGCGTGAGGGGGAGCCGATGGTGGTGGCCGGTGGCACCACAGGGAGTGCACAAAGGGGCTGGGCTGCCTGAGGGAGGAGATTGGGTGAGGGGAGAGGAGATGCCTGCATGTGAGCTAGAGGCGGCAATATGTGGCACGACCCGTTAACCCAACACGAACAGGGCACGATAAAAGTGGGTTAGAGTTTTGCCTTAACGGGTTCGGGTCAAAACGGATTTACTCGTTAAGACACGATTGCTTAAAGGGTTGATAACGGGTCAACCCGTTTTGACCCGTTATGACCGGTTAAGAAAGTTAAAGTTACAATTATACACTTATACCTAAAATTAAATTGTTGAAATTTTAATTTCATTATTTTTATTATTTGGATTGTAATTTTGGACTTGTAGTTAGTTTTATATTTTTTTATAGATATTGTGATTTTAACATTTATATAAAATTATGCTAAACTTAATTAGGTCAAACGGCATAATTTCATATTTTTTCAACCTATTTATATAAACGGGTCAAAATGGGTTGATATAACATGACCCGTTATGTTAATGGGTCGTGTTAGGGTTGACCTATATACTATAATATACATGTATTGACATGACACGAACACGAACATAACCCGTTAATATGATTTGACATCCCTAATGTGAGCTGAGGGAGGGAGAGGAGAGAGAGAGAGGGAAAGTGAAAAGTGAGAGGATAAGAGAGGGAGCTAGGGTTTTAATCCCAACCCTTCATCTTGGGATCTAAGATCTGATTTATTGGTAGAGGTTTAAACACTGATTTAAACTAATTAAACTAAAAGGAATTAAAATAAAAATACTATATCATTAATTCAAACTTAGATTAAAAAAAAAATCAAACTCAACTCTTTAGTTTATAAAATACTAATCTTTTATCATTAAATAATGATGAAGTTTTGCTAAATATCTTTAAGAGAATAAAATCATCTAATTAATTAGAGTTTTCAACATAATTTAAGTACCACGATATTTTAAATGACTAAAATCATTTAGATAAAATGTTTTCTACAATTATAATATTTTGAAGCTCTTAAAAATATTATAATTATCTTACTTAAAATCAAGCATGGTTCAATAACACTGGAAACACCCCCATTTAAAATATTTCTCGGACATTTAAAATATTTCAAGGGCTTTAAAAAACTCGGCTTCATTAAAAATTACCCTCTAGAGAGAAAGGAGCGGGTTGTTACATTCTCCCTTCCTTATAATAAATTCCATCCTCGGAATTTGCATAACTCATGGGAGAAAAGGATCGGGTTGTTACAGTGTGTAATCTTGTGTTGCATGTCTTGACGCTCAAAGTCTCCGTTCCATCTCAAGCGGAGGTTGGGGGCGTCACAGAGGGAGTGAGACGCCGGACATGCGCCCCCTATTAGGAAGAAGCTCTGGGCCTCCCCAAGTTGCTACTAGAAGCCAACGGTCCCTTGTGGACCCAGAGTAGCTTCTCAACCTTTCTTCTCTCCCCCTTAGACTGCTTACCACAAAATCTAAAGACTAACTCAGGAAATTGCGACCCAAAACCCCCGATCAGTCCAACATCACCACAAACTGCTCGAAGTTTGCCTTGGTCAACAAGGCTTCACTCTAGACTTCATCCCAATGCGCCTTTACCCAGGCATAGAACCGCCCAACGCGAGGCCGCTCCCGTTAACGCCCCAAACTACTCGAATGGGAAACTCCTAATAGATCACCTCCCGAAAGGGAAACTCCCAACCCCGATGCGACACAAAAAATAACTTCTTTGACCAGTCTTTAACACAATTCTACTGGGGTTCCAGACAGGTGGGACTTGAAGTTGCACATGTTGCCCTCGCGGTGCTGGATCTAGTGGATGTGGAAAAAGTCCCTGGCAGTCAAATCTAGATATTCTTCATCCTCATCATGCAACAATTTACGCTAGACCACGCAAGCGAACATCAGTATCCAACAAGCATTGGGGTGGAGCTGCGACAAAATCCAAAATGTCCTGTAAGGGACAATAGAAGTGGAGCCGTAACCCGTTAGAGAACATTATGGAGTAAAAAGCCACCTTCTCGGAAAATCCTTTCGAGTCCACAGCCCCTACTTGGACCTTGATCTGTCTAGGCTGATGTCGTCAGATATCCCGAACAAACTATGCACGACCTCAATATCCGCCCGAGAAATGGATGCTGACTAGTGGTATCCGTTGAAATACTGAGAAGGGAGGAGCCTTAGGGCTTGAAGGGAGCGATTCGTAGGACGAGATATGGGAAGCGATTTTGGGGGCCATTGCCTTGAGAGCTGATTGGAGACAAAGGAGGGGCTCGCGCGTAGGAGGAAGAAGGAAAAAGGTGTGGAGAGTCAACGGTTTAGACCAAACATTTAAGGCGCAAAGGTGGCTGCATGGACTTCGATGCAAAGAAGACCAATATGAAAGATAAGGGCAATCTGGGGAAATAATAAAGAAGTAACATTTAATTCCCACATGAATTGATGGGGTAATTGGACGGAATATTTCTCCTCCTTCAATGGTTCAACCTCCAACCAAAGAGCCTTAGGGTCCGAGGTTTGAGTGAGCCTAGCCTCTTCACGATAGATGAGGACGGGGCCTTGGCTTGACCCATACATGAC
Source organism: Pterocarya stenoptera (assembly GCA_003123785.1). Lineage (NCBI taxonomy): Eukaryota > Viridiplantae > Streptophyta > Magnoliopsida > Fagales > Juglandaceae > Pterocarya > Pterocarya stenoptera. The sequence goes on from QEOT01009588.1 coordinate 67,514, forward strand.
CCGGGGGGGGGGGGGGGGGGTT
>QEOT01009588.1:67652-100437 GCA_003123785.1 Pterocarya stenoptera
AGCGGGGGGGGGGGGGGGGGGGGGGACTATCACGAGTGAAATTTTTGACAAGCAATTTGGTTTTCGATAAGGGGTTGCCCCATTAAATGTGGCGGCATTTCAGACTGAGGAAAGGGGACCCTAAAAGGGGGAAACAGTGGACCGGTTACACACATTTGATATTTCTCTCTAACTCTCCATAGCTTCTTGCTTCCTGGCTCTCGTTAGAGAATTCTGACTTTGGCATCGAAGGTGACATGACCACCTCCCTTTGCCCCCCTTTCTTCCCCCTTCACAGGTAGAGGAGTGTCGTCATTGACCGACGACTACAAGACACATATCAACATGATTATTATCATCTAAGAGGAAATACAACTTTTGGGTTGAACTTTTTGCTTTTATTTGACTTAATCTTGCCTCAATCAAGATGAAGATATGTTTTCCCGTAAAACAAACATAAACAAAACCAAACCATAGACCCAAATCTTAACCAAACCACATATCCAGATCCAATCCAAACCACAGACCCAGATCCAAACCAACGGAGGGAAACAAATAAGAAGAAGAGGAAAGAACCTACACCAGAGTTTCTTAGAGGTTGGCCATAGTAGAGAGAGAGAGAGAGAGGGAGAGGAATATATCGAGAGTAGCAAACGACAACCTCTACTAGTCACCGGCGGTGATGGATAAACGACATGGATGCTAAGGTTTAGGGGAGAGAGAGAGAGAGAGAGAGAGTCTGGACGTGTAGGGACTCGTGAGGGCTTGGAAAATTAATCCTGAATGCAAAAGCAAAATGTTTTTTTTTTTAAATAAAATTGGATGCAGATAACTAGGTTAATAGCCGATATTGGTAATCCAGGCTATTATTTTACCCACCCAGATTCACCCTGAGTTTAGGGTTTCAGATCGGACTGAAAACAAATTCTATCCAAATGCACACCCTTAACCATAACCATATCTGATCAGGATTTTATTAATAAAATTTCTGGTACCTTCTACGCTTTTATTTTAAAAAGGATGGATTATAAATTACAAATTAATGTCCAACTTGTACAAATAAATTGTTTCCATTACCCAAACAGAAAAAAAATGAAAATTTCTATCAAGAGGACGTTTAAATTCATATTAGCCTACACTTAAATATTTCTTAATATAAAGTAAAGATGGGTAATTATTAAGCTCTGTTTGGATACACAGTCAGTCTCATCTCATCCCATCCTATCTCATCTCATCTCAACATCCAAAAACTACTTAAACATAAATACTTTTCAATTTCTCTTTCATACATTGTCATCTAATCATTACAACTTTTTCAAACTTTCCCAAACTTTTCAAGATACGTAATGGCCTCTGTTATGATATGAAGACGGTACCATATGTTATAGACATATTGCATTGTCAGGTTGTACATGCTGGTAGTGCACCCGGTGTGTCTTCCTTATGCATGGATTCCACAATCCGCGACCACTAGCGGAACCCGAATCTACTTAGATTTGCTAACCCTAACTCACGGGGGTCAACGGTGGGTATCGGCCTATGCCAAGTGAAAAATAAGTTCATGTTCATGATATTTATGTATGTATTTATGAGTATGCATATTTTCCAAGAAACTTTATGTTTATCAAGTTTACTATATGATATGTTACTTATTGAGTATTCAACTCATTTTTATTTGTTTTTAAATTTTAACCTCCTGGATTGAGGATTTTCATGAGGATGAAGTTGCAAGATAGGACTTGGCCCAGGGAGGAGAGGCAGAGACCTAGATAGTTTATGTTATGCCAGCTTTATGATTTACAGTTTAATAAGTTATTTTGATATGCACATGAGACCTTTTTGATTTTAAATATGTACTTCCTCAAACTCTCTTTTAGATTTTAAGTATTTAATAAAGATTGTTTTTATTAAATCAAGTTTTTTAAATCAAGTTTAGTAGCACACTAGTTTTCCAAGATTTAAAAAAAAAAAAAAACTTTATTAGGAACGAGGTGTTACAACAGGAGTGATGGGCAATCTTAGGCTTCGTTTGGTTACATAGATGAGATAAGATAAAAGATAAAATATTGTTAGAATTATTTTTTACTATTATTTTTATTTAAAAATTAAAAAAAATTAAATTATTTATTATATTTTATATAGAAGTTTGAAAAGATTATAATAATTATATTTTATGTCTATGCGCTGCCCGGCCGCCAAGTATCAATCTCACAGCAGTACTGGCGCAGAAGGATCGTCCTTTCCTTGCTGAAACTNAAAAAAAATTAAATTATTTATTATATTTTATATAGAAGTTTAAAAAGATTATAATAATTATATTTTATGTCTATGCGCTGCCCGGCCGCCAAGTATCAATCTCACAGCAGTACTGGCGCAGAAGGATCGTCCTTTCCTTGCTGAAACTAACAAAAAAAAAAAATAAATTAAAATAAATCAGAACGAAGCACCCCCTTCCAACTGTCTAAGAGTGGCTACAGCCACTAGCAGTTCTCTTAGGTGGGTGGCCGGCCACCTTTCACTTCTCTCTCATTGCATAGATCTCTACTTGTAATATTATTTTGAAAATTCTTCATTAAAAGGTGATACAACCCTCACAAAATAAAAAATTGTAAAACAGATGATGAACTCAACCATAACAAGTCTTTTGACTATTGGAAAAAAAAACCATTTTTCCTTTTTTTTTTTAAATCATAATTTTTTTTCAATGAAAGCTTCAAGTCTTTTGACTTTACATTTAAGAAAAGTCAAACATTTGGAGAAAAAAATGATTTTGGTTGTCAAAATATGATTATCAAAAGGGAGTACTCCCTAGAAAGAACCAAAGAATTAGGTTACATTTGGGAAGTAGGGTGATCTCAGATGATCTGTGAATAGTAATGAAAAGTAGTAAAAAAAAATGATAAAATATTCACTCCACCATCCAAACACAACCGAACTCTTTGATCAGACTTCTGGGACCACTATTGTAACCTTACAAAGTTATTAAAGTTGTTATGAATTTAGTGTAGGAGTTGTTTACTCAATTAAGGCAATGAGTTGCTTAGTAATTTGATTAGATAAAATAAACCTAATCACAATACTCAACTTGTTAAACTTAAAAACAGAGACTATTAAAAAGAAAACACTTGGAAAACATAAGTGCTTCTTAGCTTATGCATGTAGAAAGAAAGAAAACTGCCACACGAGAGATATCTTTAATTGCTAGATCAAGTTGTATGATCTATATGTAGAGAGATAGACATGTCATGTGGGCCGTACAACAGGACTCGTTTGTTTTTACAGATGAGATGAGATGAGTTGAGATTAAAGTTAAAAGTAGAATAAAATATTGATAGAATATATTTTTTTAATATTATTTTTGTTTTGAGATTTGAAAAAGTTAAATTGTTTATTTTATTTTGTGTGGAAATTTGAAAAAGTTGTAATGATTAGATGAGATGAGATTAATTAAGAAGAGTTGTGAAAACAAACGAGACTTCATACTGACAGTTGATCGTATATAAGTATTTGATGCTTTGTCTATCTCTCTGTATTGTATTGGACAATTCAATTCAATTCAATCAAATAAAGGGGAAGGATGTCAATTGCACATGATATAATCTATATATACTCGAAGTCCTGTCTATTACACATGATTAACCATTCTTCAGGGCTTAAATGTCATTACAAAAGATGTCGTGGGAGTCATGCCATTCTGGCTAGGACTTTCATGATATCATCCATGGATGGCCTACGCAGAGGGTCATCTTCCACACAAGCCTTGGCTAAAACAGCTAAACATAGAGCTTCCGCCAATGAATAGTCATCCTTCAGAGATGGATCCACGAAACTCCTCAATTGATCAAAACAGCCGCTTTCACTTGCTCCTCCCAAAAATTCAATAGATTCTTTGAACCATTTTCCATCAGGGTCCTCTCTTCCAGAGATGAGCTCAAGCAAAACTACTCCAAATGCAAAAATGTGAGCCTTTTCAGAAGTTGAGCCATGGAGGTACTCTGGAGCCACCCATCCTCTGAGACTCTCTCTATCTTTCAAGGGCACAGCTGAAGGGGTATTGGTCTCAATATTTGCAAGTTTTGCTCTCCAATTTGCAGTCACAAAGATATTTCTGCTGCACAAACTCATATGTGCATGGGAGAGAAAAGTGCAGTAATGCAGATAGTGAAGTCCAGTTGCAATATCAAAAGCAATTTGTGTCCTCCTATGCCACTGGAGAGGATTATATGGAATAGATAAGCATTGCCTCAAGCTGTCATTTCGAGGGAACTCAAACACCAGATATGAACAAGAAAAGTCACTTTCTCCATAACATATACCATGTAAACTCACAATATTGATGTGATTGATCTTTGAATATAAATTAATAATCCTTCGAGTATCTTCAAACCTCGTCTGCTTGATCATCACTTCAACATTGTTGATCAATCCCTTAAAGATTTGATCACTAATCTTGCTTTCTTCACTGAAATCTCTGGTTGCTTTCCTGAGTTCCTCTATGCTGTACATGAACAATGAGTATTTTATCCCAACAAGAAGATCTGGGGATAAACATGAATTTGTGGAGTTTGTGCTCGTTTGACCAGTTCTTCCAGAGCTTCTTACAGGTGAGCAAGAGATTGGAGAGCTTTCAGCAGTGAAAGACTGGAAGTTCTTACCCTTCCATTTCTTAGAGGCCTGTATATACAACCCACATGCAACTAATGCCACAACTACAAGAAAAACCCCAGCAACAGATCCTGCAATATAAATATCTCTTAATTTTGAGGTTTTTGATGTTTTTTCCCTTGGAATTGTAGGAAGGAAAACAGTCGGAGGTGGAGAACCTGAATCTGGGATACTGAACTCTATGGCTGGAACAGCTTTCAAGGGAATTAAAACAGTTGACTGTTGAAAAATGGTTGTGTCAGGTTTTAAATTATTTACTGCACGTAAATCTTCATTAGAGATTCTAAACCTCGTACTCAATGTTTCTAATAGATCTCCTTCTATAAGGGGGTATGTCACAAGGTATTTGTATTTCACTCCTATACTAGTGAAATTATCAAGACAAGCACATCTCACAGGCACATGAAGCTCAGAACCAACCTTGGTCTCATTTCCATGAGATGGGTTCGCCTCCTTTAGTGTAAGATATTTAAGTAACCCTTCAAAAACTCCACAAGCAATATCATAAAATGTTGTGCTTTCCCGGACCTTGTAGCTGAAATTTGCCTGAAAAAACTGGCCTGAGCAAGAACAGTTAATGGGAACAAAAACTTCCCTACCTGGTTTGAGAATCTCAAAAGGAGATGTATGATTGTTACGCTGAAGTACTGATTCAAGGTCCGCGAGAAATAACTTTGATATGTTTGCAATAGTCTGGAGTTGTTCGCTAGCTCTGTAGACTACATAAGTCTCACAGGAATTCTGGGAGGAATTGCAGGTGTATCTTGAACCTGGACCACTCTTTTCTGAATAACAACTTGATGAATCATAAAACTGTTGAGCATAACTTGAACTTGTGCAAACCCAAAAGAGAAACCAGAGATAAATCATGGCTTTCAAAGATCACATTCAGTTTGGCAGAATTAGCGGTATGCAATAAGATTAGGGAGATATATATCGTTTGCAGGACCAATATCTCACAGCTGTTATCAGAGTTGATTCTGCCAAGCAATTACAGGTGATAACAGAGGCTGCCAATTGTGTTTTATTAAATTAAATTGAATCTACCTGATTACATAAAATGGTCAAAAAAAGCATAAGCGACTTGTTTGGAATTAAGCCTTTGAAGATACTTGAAAGCACCATCAAGAGCCGGCCGTGAGACTACTCCCAATAATGGCCAATTGGGAGTAGAATACGAAATATTAATAACTAATTGTTGTTTTGCAATCAACAATGTCTCCATCAATCTTATTGTTTTCCTTAATTATTGTACTTTTTTTTTTTGGCTTCACTGATCAATATGGATGCAGTCCGGTACGCCTATCAGTCAAGTCGATGTAGATGAAGACAAGCTATTTTTAATATTTTTCTTCTGGACATATGCAAATATTATATAAATAAAAGAGAAGCATATAAATAAATAAGAGGGTGAGAATTGAGATTGTTTCCCGGATACAAATAACAATAGAAATTATAACTAATTGAGCACAAGGCTCAAAGCAATTGATACCCCGAGTAGTTGTATATTAGAATAATGATATATACCAGTTTTAAATGTGCAAATTTCGTATAAGCCTTTTTTAAAAAAAAAAAAAAAGATTTTATAATGAGAAAATGTGAAAAACTCACTTTTTTATAAAAGGCCGCAAAACTTGTGCATTTAAAACTTGTCCCTAACATTACTCATATGTATATTATGTGTGCATGACATGTTGAGAACAATGACCACATGCAGGGTACTGAAGCTGTTAATAAGAACAAGAATTGGTTTGATTATTATTCTAACCAAGTGATTTGATTTAGAGATGTACTTATATGTAGCTTTGACTTTCATAATTATTAAGAGATTTATTTTAACATAAATGCATACTTTGAATCCAATTCATTGAGTGTAAGAAAGTACAGCGGAAAAATATCTCAAGCTCAGCTTACAAAATTTCTCCACAAGTTTCTTCAGATTGACAACTCACAAGCGTTTCCTTTTAGTGGCAAAGTGTACTGCGTAGTATAAAACTAGAATAACACTTATCAAATCCACAGTCTAAATACTCTTTCAAGAGAGAACAAAGAGAAAGAGATTTTTTTAATCTATTTTCAGATGAGACAAAAAAACAACAATTGTAGGGGGACTATTTATAGTCCTCCTACACATGGCTGGCCTTAAAGGCCAGCCTTTAAATTGCTGTAACGCATGGCACGGAGGGGTCAGCCCCATGTGGGCGCCCCTCCTTCTAACATCTCCTACTCACACATAGTGGGCATGACCCCAGGTCTACATCTCTCTAATGTTCTCAATCTTGTTCATACAAGTAAAGAGGCCGTGCGACCACCAAGCACATTTGTAGAAATGTGGGAGTACATATACCAAATCTCTTCCAGAGAAGAACAGTATAGTAACATCCCCAAAGTGTCTTGTCATGTCCTAGACTCATTCGATCGCATCAAGATTAAGCATTTTCGAACTCTCTTGAGTTAAAAAAAAAAAAAAAAAAAAATACTCAGAACAATGCTTGATTACCTTCAAATCATTTCAATGTGTTCACAACCTTAGCCACTACCAAGATGTAGCGTCATAGTTTAACGTCAGCAAACACTGTCGAAGATACAATATTGTAGAGTCTTCCCTTTGTACTCATATCACTCAATTTTGGTCGAATTGCTTTCCCCGCGATGCCTCTTTAGACCGTATCAATTATGGCCATAGACAGCATGCCAAAGTAACAGCCATCACAACCTCCATCTCATGACACAGTCATAGGTAAAGGACACTTAATAAAATGAGACTCACACAGTGAGAATGAAGGTAACCTTTTACTCACTTACCCATAAGGTCGAATAAGCACATGTAGTATGAAACACATGCTACGGTGGATTTCTCTTTCTCAAAGAGTATATGTCTATATCAACACCGTACAGATCTTGGTTTAGTCGCTCCTTAGGCGTCTAACCCGAATTCCTCAATTTGCACGCCTCCGAGGCGTTAAAGAAAATCTCGCATCTGGCTAACTACAGGCTACATGAATGGTGGGGTAACCCATGCATAGTCCATTCAATAGACTTTATCTTAACTCCCACTAAGGCAACATATTTTGTATCAACCAACTTATCCCTTTGGACAAGTACCTAGGGACACAATATCTCATCTCTACTCGCTACTCAAGCACTAAAGGCGATCGCTCGTGTGAGTGAGCCGATCTAAACCTGTTGACATATCTTGTGTGTGTGTATTAAAAAAAATAATACGATAAAGATAAGAACTGAATCATATTGCATTAATATCCCAAAGAAATGTTACATCTCAATGTCATTTGTAATATAAATTACATTTATAATCTACACAGTCCTAGATTCCTAACATGAGCCTCAAAGACATTTCTTGCTATAGGCTTTGTTAAGGGATCGGCAACCATGCGACTCGTAGAAAGATGTTTCAGAACCATTTCCTTTTGCGCTACCATGTCTCTGATATAGTGATATCTGATATCTATGTGTTTGGTTCTTCCATGATATTTTGAGTCCTTAGCATATGCGAGAGCTACCATGCTATCGCAAAATATCGTCACCAGATCTGAAGTATCCGTGCCAATGTCTAAATGCTTGAGAAACCTTCGTAACCAAACAGCTTCTTGAACTGCTGTTGAACAAGCTATGTATTCCGCCTCCACGGTAGATAAGGCTATACAAGGTTGTTTCTTACTGCTCCATGTAATGGTGCTATTGTTGAGCAGAAAGACATACCCAGGGGTTGATTTGCGCTCATCTAGGTCACTGCACCAGTCGGCATCACTGTAATCTCTTAGCTGCAAATCTGAACCCTGATAGCACAACACATAGTCCGCAGTTCCTTCGAGTAGATTGGAATCTACTCACTAAGCCAACTGCATAGCATATGTCAGGCCGAGTATACATCATTGCGTACATCAGACTACCCACAATATTAGCATAAAGGACACCGGCCATCTTTTTCTTTCCTCTTTGAGTCTTAGGGCACAACTCTTGAGAAAAGTTCTCGCTTCTTGCAACAGGGGTGTCAATGGGTTTACATCCACTCATAAGGAAGCGCTCGAGAACTTTTTGTATATAAGTCTGTTGAGACAAATACAAAAGTCTCTTTGAGCGATCTCTGTAGATCTTAACTCCCAGAATGTATTCTGCCTCACCCATATCCTTCATCTCAAAATTGAAAGATAACCACTTTTTTGTGGTGACTATCAACCCTTTGTCATTTCCAGCTAGTAGTATGTCGTCAACATACAATGACAACATAATGAAACTCTTCTTGGATCTTTTGACATAGACACAATGGTCCTTTGTGATCATCGTAAACCCATTCAAGAGAATGGCTCGATGGAATCTGAGGTACCATTGTCTAGATGATTGTTTTAGGCCATATATAGATCGTTTGAGCTTGCACACTTTGCGCTCTTGACCTTTGACCACAAAACCTGTTGGTTGATCAATATAGATCTCCTCATCTAGTTCTCCATTGAGAAATGATGTCTTAACATCCATCTGGTAGAGTTCCAAATCCATATTTGCTACTATAGCTAGAATCAGGCGAATTGAGGCAAACTTTACCACTGGTGAAAACATTTCCTCATAGTCTATACCCTCCTGTTGGGTATATCCTTTCGCCACTAAGCAACCTTTGTACTTATCTATTGATCCATCCGACTTGCGTTTAACCTTAAGAACCCATTTATTCCCAATAGTCTTACGCCCTGTTAGTAGATCAACCAGATCCCAGACCTGGTTAGTCTTCATAGACTCAACCTCATTATTGAGAGCTTTCATCCACTCATCTTTAGTAGAAGATGAGAGAGCCTCGTGAATTGTCCTAGGCTCATCATCATCATGCAGAACTAGGGGTGTAACGGGTCCAGTTCGGTCCGGTTTTAGACAAAATCTTGGACCGAACCGGTATGACCGATTATGTATTTTTCAAAACCGATTACGCACCGGTTACCCTCATAAATTGGTATTTCCGGTTTTACCGGTTTCTGGTCCGGTTTTCTGATTTTTTTAAAATATAAATTTGACATTAATATAATATTAGACTATTAGATAGCTATATATTAGTATTAGTTCTAAACAATATATTAGTATAGCTATATAATACATGATCAATTACATTTTCATTTTTAAGATTAAACTTTTATTTTATAATAACATTATTTTATATATAATTATATTAATAGCATATGATCAAACAAATTACAAATGTTTATATTTAAGATTAACATTTTATGTTATAATTTATAAATTATAATATGAAATTATTTTATACATGATATATAATTATATTATATATATTTCACATATAATTATAAATTATATATAAAACTTATATATTAATATATATAAAACTTATGTATAAAATATTATTATTTTTATATATTTTATCAACCGGTCCGGTCCGAAAAATATCAAAACCGGAACCGGACCGGTTCCGGCCGGTTTATGAAATATAAGAATCGGTTCCGGACCGGACCGGTTCAAAACTGGTAAAATCAGTCGGGTACGGTCCGGTCCGGTTTATATTTACACCCCTATGCGGAGCTACCATAAAAGCTTCCCCTTCAATCTCAAAACGACGACGGGGAATACTTTCATGTGTGCTTCTACGCGGCTGAGGTTGTTGTGATTGAGTGATAAGTAGTGTGCTCCTACTCGGATTTAAATCCTTTTTATAATTTATAGGAGCTTGAAGAATTACTTCCTCATTCTCAACTAAATTCCTTGGAGCAGTTTCCTCTTGTTCCACAATCTCATGAAGTTCTAAACTCCTATCAACCTCACCTCTACTTGGAAACTCATTTTCAATGAAATCCACATCTCGTGACTCAATCTCAGTCACACTTCCATCAGATTGTTCACCTATTAACACATACCCTTTAGAGTGTTCAGAGTACCTTATAAAGATACACTTCTTCCCTCTAGGACCTAACTTCCCATACTTATAAGAAAAATCTTAAACAAAACCCGTTGAACCCCATGACCGCAAGTTACTCAAATTGGGTTTCTCGCCGGTCCATAGTTCTTATTGGGTTGAAGTTACTGATTTGGAGGGCACTCGGTTAAGAATGTAGGCAGCAGTCAAAAGTGCATCCTCCCAAAAAGAAATGGGAAGGTTTGCTTGCGCCATCATTGACCTAACCATCTCAAGCAGTGTTCGATTTCTCTTTTCGGCCACACCATTTTACTGTGGCGTACTTGGCATCGTCAACTGTCTCTTGATTCCTTTTTCATTACAGAGCCTTTTAAATTACTCAGAGAGATATTCTCGTCTTCGGTCAGTTCTTAGAGTTTTTAAACTCTTGTCTAACTGATTCTCAACCATCCTTAGATACTGCCTAAAGCACTCCAATGCTTCAGACTTATGAGAGATTAAGTAGACATGACCGTAACGTGAAAAATCATCTATAAATGTGATAAAGTAGACACCTCCATGTCTTGTCCTCACACTCATTAGACCACAGATGTCTGAATGGATTAATTGCAGTGGAAAAGATGCCCTAGTGGATTTTCCAAACGGTTTTCTCTTAGCTTTTCCCATTACACAATGTTCACATATGGGCAAGATGACTTTAGCGAGATTACTTATTAAGCTCTCTCTAGCTAACCGAGTCATTCTATTTTATCCTATATGACCAAGCCTAGCATGCTATTTATATGAATCCAAATTATCAGATGCAGAAAGAAAAGTAATTAACTCATTCATATTTGAATAATTCAAATTTAATATCATAAAACCGTCTTGAAGAAAAGCATTTCCATAAAACACATGGCCCTAATGAAAGGAAACATAATTTTTTTCAAATACAATATGAAAACCAAGTTTTAATAGAGTAACTACGGAAAGTAAATTTCGTTGGATCTCGGGAGCGTATAGCACATTGTGGAGGAAAAGAGTGCGGCCACCCCGCAAGTCCAACTTGTAGGTACCAAGTCCCAGTACCTCCATGCTAGCTCCATTTCCCACCTTGATATCACGACTCCCAGCTGGAATCCAGTAATACTCCATAAATCCGACTCTGTCTCGCGCTATGTGTTCGGTCGCTCCTGAATCAACAATCCACATAGGATAGGAATGAGCAACCATCACATGGTTAGTTATAAAAAAAATGCGAGAAAAGTCAGAGTGTACATTCTTCGGCTCAGTGCAATCACGAGTGAAGTGACCATTCTTTCCACAATTGAAGCACTCTACTTTCGACTTGTTCTTCCCGCACTTGCCCCTCTTGCTGCGCTGGGAAGTTCCTGACACCTTCTTGATTTGTCCAGCAGCTACTCCATTCTTGGGCTTCTTGCACTTAGGCCTTGATGCCTTACGCGAACCAGAATTAGCCACATAAGCCGTATGATTGGGCTTAGCAGCCTCTAGGCGCTCAGCCTCCAATTCTAAATGAAGCGAGACATTATCAAAGTCTTTGATATTCTCGTTATGTGTCAGGTTCTGGCTCATATTCTCCCAAGAATTTGGTAGTGATCTTATCACTGCCTGCACTTGCTGTTCATCTGTCAGATTTTTCCTGCCGACTTAAATTCGCAGATCATGGTCGACATAGCTCTAAGATGCTGCTTCATCGTATGGTCAGAGCGCATCTTATAAGAGTCAAACCTCATGGTTAATCCACGCAACCTAATCGCTGAAGTTCCACCAAACTTCAACTTCAAAGCATCCCACATGCTTTTGGCAGTGTCATAGATCTCGAACTCACACGTTAGATCATTGTGCATGCTGCTTAACATTATTATGCGCGCGCACCGACTTTTCTTAGCCCATTTAGTATAGGCTAGTTGATCTATCTTGTGTTGTTCCGAGATCCCTTCCACGGGCGGAGTAAGAGAGTGAGATAAGGCCTCCAAGACCTCTTGCTCATCTAGGACATATTGGATCTTGCGATACCAAACATCGTAGTTCTCTCCATCCAATATCTCCCCTTTGTTTAGGTCGGCAACTATGTTCTTGGATGCTATATCACTATAATACACAAAAAAAGAGATATTACACACACACACCTAAGAAATCTGTCGCGTCTATCTAAGCTAGAAAAAGAATAATTTAGATATATCTCAAGATCGAAAAATCGCTAAGCTTCATAATCATCTCTTGTGCTACAATATCCAATTATTAAATTTCTAACCTAATTTTCTCGCAAATTGAAAATAAATATGGGAGAATTAATCATCATAAATCTCAACCATACTCCCACTATCTTAAGTGGTCATCTAGACCTAGTCACATGTAAAGACATAACCTACTAAAACCGTAGTAAGCTTTTGGGCCAGTCTACAAGGACAGGTACCCAGACTACAACAACCTGTTGGGCCAGTCTACAAGGATAGCCAGACTACAGCGACCTGTTGGGTCAGTCTACAAAGATGGTTCTTTTAAGATCATTACAGTCTATTTTTCTTGTTCCATCAGTGCATTTACAGTTTTTACTGGGGCCACCGTAGTCTTTTGGCTATACAATGCATTTACAGTTCTTACTGGGGCCATCGTAGTCTTTTGGCTATACAATGCATTTATAGTTCTTACTGAGGTCACTGCAATTCTTTCAGCCTATCATTTACACTGACAATTCTAACTAAGACTACTTAGTGGAAATTTTCTATTTTATCATAAAAAAAATAAAGACTAATGTCTAAACATCCAAGCCTAACATTCATAGATGATAAAATAATCACATGTCCACATGTTCAATTCACTCATACATGTAATGATATTTAATCTAAAATAAAAATTCACATGTAATATAACATTATGGAATAAAAAAAAAATAGCATGAATATAACCATATATACACATGTAATCACATTTAATCTAAAATATTAAATAAAAGATCACGTTATATAACAATATATCTAAGCATATATTAAATCATGCAAAAAAAAATTCTTTTTTTTATTTTAAATAAATGTATATTTAACCCCCACCTAAACTAAAGGAAAGTCGCAACCTCGTGGTGCGCACTGCCCTTATTTAATCAGTGGTCTTGGGTTCAAATCCTATATGCCATTTTTATCCTCTTCTTTTTTATTTTGTGTTTAAAAAAAAAATTGGTTTAAACAAGGCTGGGCCGAAAATGGCTCAGGCCTTTTTTTTTTTTTGAATTAAAACATGGAAAAACTGAATAGCCCAGGCCCAATAACATTTGGTTTTAAAAAAAAAGGGGCCGAGTGGCCCAAGCTCGTTGAAAACAGAGATGACTTCGGTCATCTCCTACCTCCGGATGGCTACTGTTCACGTGAACAGTAGCCATTTCACAGCAGCAGCTCAGCTGCCGCTTGGGTCCACCACGAGCAGCGTTAACTGCTTCCCCTGGTCTGAAACAGTAACTCCAAGCTGCTGGATGGTGCCGCAGCACGTCACTGGTGCGCGCTACACCCAGGTGGTGCGCGCACCCTGGTGCGGCAACACCTTGAGGTGGTGAACGCAGCACCACTCTGTTTCGCAGCACTTCGTGCTCTGCCATTTTTATTTTATGAATTTAAAAAAAAAAAGGACTATAAAAATGGCATCCCGATTTCTCACATATGCAAAAAAAAAAAAAAAAAAAAAAAAAAAAAAAAAAAAAAATTGGGAACAATTTATTGCGCTTTGATACCAATGTAAGAAAGTACAGTGGAAAAATACCTCAAGCTCAGCTTATAAAATTGCTCCACAAGTTTCTCTAGATTGACAACTCACAAGCGTTTCCTTTTAGTGGTGAAGTGTACTACGTAGTATAAAACTAGAATAATACTTATCAAATCCACAGCCTAAATACTCTTTCCAGAGAGAATAAAGAGAGAGAGATTTTTTTTTATCTATTTTCAGATGAGACAAAAAAAAAATTGTAGGAGGACTATTTATAGTCCTCCTACACATAGCTGGCCTTAAAGGCCAGCCTTTAAATTGCTGTAACACATGGCTTTAAGCCATGCGTTGCAAGCAAATAACGCATGGCTTAAAGCCATGCGTTACACACATTGTAATGGAGGGGTCAGCCCCATGTGGGCGCCCCTCCTTCTAACATTGAGAATAATAAATATCATGTAATTCTTTAAGTTTCTCACTCATTCTCATCGTCCTATTTTCTATTGCAATTCCATTATATTTTGTGATGCACTCAACCTCTGGTTAGGATTTGACGAAAACTGAAGTGTGGGACATCCAAACCTCCATTCATGACAGATAATATGCAATGCACTTAGCTTACTTCTAGTAATATGCAATAATCACAATGGAATTTTTTTGGTTCAATCAATAGTTGCACTAGAATAGACTAAATCCCAAAACACATTTCATAACATTAATACATAAATAGGTTAATTATCCATCCAAACATAACCTTAACTCAAAAGAGACATAGTACCAGAGTATGAACTCCTTAATTACATATGACTACATAGTTTCTTAACTACAAGTTGAGCCGTTCACATATCTCGGCTATCAAAAGTAAAATAAAGTTAAAAAACTGGAGGATAGTCTCCATTAGGTCCCTTTAAACTTAGACCTGGTTTGGATAGTGAAACCATCTCATCTCATCTAGTCATTACAACTTTTCAAAATTCTCAAATAAAATAGAATAAATAATTAAACATTTTAAAATGCCAAAATAAAAATAATATTCTAACAATATTTTATTCAACTTTCATCTCATTCCATCTCATATTAATTCAATATCCAAACCAGGTCTTAGCCTCTCGCTAATCAATCTTGTCGAGGTTGGTTGGTTCATTTTCCTGGTAACCTAGTATAGCTTTTACCATTCTAGGTGGGAATGATAGTTGGTGATAAGTGTGATTTTTGTTACTATTTTATTTATGAAAAATGTAGGTTTTCCTTTAATTCTATTGATTTTATTTCTATATATTTTTCTTTATTTTCTTGGACTTGAAGGAATAAAAAGATTTAGTGTAAAATTAGAGCATTTTGATACAAAAGAAGAGACTATAGAGACAGACCGACAAGAGGCGACGAGATCTGAAAAGGCTAGTAGCTTTACCGCTCAATAGGTTGGCGAGAGGGTTCTATCATCCCAATCGAGAGTCTTTCCTCTCGGTAGGCAAGAAGACCCAACCGCGACTAATCTAAACAAACAACTTAAGTAACCAACATGAACGACATCGTGAACAACAACTAGAAAAGGCGAGCAGCTTTACTGCTCAATAGGTTGGCGAGAGGGTTATATCATCCCAATCGGGAGTCTTTCCTCTCGGTAGGCATGTAGATTAGTTATATTCAGCACACACGGCATCTACTCGGTGGGACTCTTTCAAGTTCTGCAATCAATCTGCTAACCACCAAATCCTCCCGAACTCCGTGAATCAAGCCACTTATTATTGAATCTTCCATTTTAGATAATTCTATTATTTTTGGGATAATTTCTTTTATGTTAAGATTTATCTTTAGAAACTGTTTTCCATATCTTTAAGCTAGATTGTAGCCGCATTGATCTTGTTTTCAGATTTGAGTTTTGATATCTATTTAATCTCGTCTTGTGGGATGAATAGAGGGAGGAGAGTCTGAGTTTTAGGAGAGTCTGAGTTTTACAGTGAAAATATTTTAGAGTTTATTCTTTGAGTTTCTTTCGAGGAGGCGGATCTGGAGGGCAAAGGTGAGAGCCGCATGCTTCATCAACTGACTCCAACGAAGAACACTAGTTTTATTGTTTTTCTTTTCAATTTCATTATGAACTAATTTTATTTTCTAGATTCCTGATGTAGTCTAGCATTGAACACACAATTTATATTCTAAGTTATTTTATTTTCAATATTTTCATTATTGAGTGTTTATCCCTTGTTCTTAATACTTGTAATTTTATAGCTAACTATTGATCAATCTATTGAATCACAATGAGACCGAGAGGTAATTTGTGATTAGAGCTCTAGGATTAAGCACCATTAGTTGAGCGAAAGTAGAGATATTTTATCACAATTAGTATGATTTTCAAGAAAAATCTAAAAACTTAATGAGTCTCCAATTAGTTAAATTCACATAGAGATATGGAATTATTATTTGGAGATATTTTGGTATTATTTGAGAGAAAATATCGGATATTTAAGAGATTTTTATTATCAACTTGGGATAATTGAAATTCTATAACAAGGGAGAATAAATTGTGTGGGATTTGCTAGGTGAAATCAAACGTTCTAAATCTATTCTTATTATCTTTAAAATCTTAATTTGAATATTATTTTCTTTAGTTTAATTTAGATAATCTATTCTTCAAATTTCGATTTTCCAAATAGTAATTAATTTAGTAAATTCCCTGTGGGTTCGACATTTGTTTTCTTTAAAACACTTTACTATTTGTTACAATTTTGTGTACTTGCAGATATTTTCAACACAACAAGTTTTTGGCGCCGTTATCGGGGATTAGTTATTTGTTATTGATATTGATATTGGCTAGATTTGTACTAATTTGGATTTTATTTTAGTTTAAGAAAAAAAAAATTGGTTTAAATTAGATCTCAGTTTGGTTTTGTTTTCAGGAATCAAAAGTGCATGCCCCGATCTAAATCATTAGAGCATATACTTTTCGATCCCGAGATTTAAAGAACCTTACGTCGGATCAAAAAAGAAGAAAGAGGTCGTCGCATCTAAATTATGGCTGACCAGGAGCACAAGGCGTTAAGAGACTATACTATTACCACATTGGCGGCGCAGATGGTAAATCTATCACAACAACTAGGTAAGATAAACGTTAATGCTATTCAAATTAATGATGTTTGTGATCATTGCATAGGAAATCATTTAAGTGCAGATTGCCAAGTGGGGAATCCTTTTGCCCAACTGAGTTATGAACAAGCCCATTATGTGTCCAATTTCCAACGTCAAAACAATTCTGATTCAAACACGTTCAATCCAGGATGGAGAAATAACTGACATGACATTTATTATTTAGCATACTACATATATCGAGAGTAAGTTAAAAGCTAACTTACAAAGTCCTTGAGTTTAATGAATCGACACGGGCTGAAACTAAAGATATAGTAAGGTCAGGAATCTCATTATCAAGAATCTACACTCTTTGAGCACTACTTGCAAATTTGCCCTTTAACTCTTTGAGATTTGCAAATAAGCCCTTAAACTTTCAATAATTGCGATGCGGCCCCAAACTTCACAAACTCCTGGTAGCTTCTATTCTAAATTCATTTTTTAACTTTGAATTTAATGAATCATGCAACTACTACAAAAAATCCACCAACGCCGAAACATATGATACACTAAATTCTCACTAAGTGTGATTTAGGCCTAAGATCGTATTGAAATCCCTTGATCCGCAAGTTGAACAGTTAAACATTGACTAAATCAAAGACTAACAACATGTTGGCACCCTAAGTTCAAGTCAAAACTGAATCTCCATCATACAATAAAGACAACATAGTCACAAAACACAACCCAAGACTTAACATGGTGCTCTTAGCTTTTTTGTTTTGCAAATGAATACTAAGAACTTCAATAAATCACACATCCTAATTTTTAACATGCTAAGTACTCATTTCTAGATGATATTACACATAACTAAGCAATTAGTTCATGATATCAAAGAGAGAGAATACAAATCATACGAGAAACCCTAAAACTAAAACATGCATGTCCTTTACTCTTGAATAATTGATCAGACTTTATATAGCATATTGATTTTCTTGAAGTAACTCACGCATGATTATCATAATCAAGCCTTAGCTAGGTTTTAGCACCATTTTAACCATCAAGCCTCAAGATTAAATCAAACAAATAGCTAAGAACTTCAAAGCTTGCACCGAAATCATGCATACATAAACATACACCACTAATTCAACTTAATCACAAGTTCATTTTTCAAATCAAAGCTTAACACATAGATCTAACTCCCATTAAAAAGGGTTTAGAGGATCCACTCACCAAACCAAAACTTTAGAGTTCAAAAGAACCAACTCAAAAAGAAAGCTCACACTAACTTTCTGTTTCATGTGATTCATGCAAACTTTTGAATGAGAGAACTTGTGTTACGAGCTCAAACCAAGATTTGATACACTATGCAAGTCACCAAACTCCATCAAAATAGAAATAATCAAGCAAATCCTTACTTTTTTTTTTCACAGATGAGATGAGATTAAATGAGATGAGTTGAGATAAAAATTGAATAAAATATTGTTAGAATACTTTTTTTAATGTTATTTTTGTTTTGAGATTTCAAAAAATTGAATTGTTTATTTTATTTTATGTGAAAATTTAAAAAAGTTGTAATGATTAGATAAGATGAGATGAGAATGGTTGTGAAAACAAACGAGCCCAACTATATAGCATTTCAAGTCAAAATTCCAAAACCATACACAATCATGTTTGTCGAATTGAGTATGCTCTAATTTCACCAAGAACCAACTATTTCAATTAAAAAAACATTATAACATACAAGCTATCATGTTGCTAAATTTGAGTAAAAAAAAAAAATAGAAGAGGAAAAGGATAGGGAAAGAGGATTTATAAAGAATAGCACTCGGACAAAGATTAGCTCTCTTCTACTCACTTTCTTATTCGGTTTCTCTCTATTGTACAAGAGTTGATGTTCAATCTTGTGTGCAAGTGAGGTAGAGATATGGTGGACGTGTGGGACAAAAGGAATTGAGACGAGAGGGAGTAAGCTTCAGTAGGTGAGTTATGGGGTTGAAGTGTTCTTGCTTGTGGAGTTGGAAGAGTGACTTGGAGTGAGAGACTTGCGGTGACCAAATGGCATGAGGGAAGGGAACAGTTTGGCTTGAGTGAGGGGGTGGTTTTGGTGGCTGAAATGGTTGGTTCATGACAGGGTATGGGGTTGTGCAGGTGGTACAACAAAGGTGTCTTGGTTGCTTGCAAAAGAGCTCAAACTCATGTGTGAAGGGAGGGGCAAAAATCGAGTGGCATGTTGCTCGGTTTTGGGGTTTGAATTTCAAACAAAAAATGAGGGCAAGGCAAGGGGGTTACATGGTTGGGTTGGGTATAGGAGTGAGCATCGGTCAGTCCGGACCAAGAAAACCGGACCGGACTGGACTGGACCAAACCAGACCTGACCGAATTTGGTCCGGTCCAATTTTTTTTGGACCGAATGAATTCGGTCCAATCCACGGTCAGGCTGTTTTTTGGACCGGACCGGATCGAATTTATTTCTATATATATTTTATATTTTTTTTATATAATTAATTATATATAATTATACTATATTATAATTAAGTATAGACTATTAATACTATTATATATTTATATAGTTATACTAATGGTTATATTAGTTGTTATATTAGTTTAGTTATACTATATTATAGTGATTTATTATAAGTTATAAGTTTATAAGAAATTATAACTATATTATATATTAGTATAAGTTATAATGATTTAGTATAGTTATAAGTATAGACTATAGACTATAGTTATACTTATACAATTATACTTATACTAATATTACTAATATATAGCTATAGCCTATAGCTTATACTATATTACTAATAGTCTAATACTTTATACTAATACTATTATATAATTATACTAATCATGATTCATAATAACTAATTACTATAAGTCTATCACTATATATATTTAGTATCAATGTATTAATATATTCTTTAATGTATTACTAATATTATTAAGTATTAAGTGTTATAGTATAAATTATAATATATGTATAATTTATAAATTTATAATAGTATGTATAATTAAATATTTTATTCTTATTTATAATAGTAGATTAAGTATGTATCTTTCTTAATTATGGATATAATATGTATGGATAATTAAATTATTCATGCTTATTGCTTCATATACAAAATGTTAAAAGTTGTATATGGTTCATTATGCATTAACATAATTTAAGTTAGTAATAAAATAATAATTAACATCATCAATAATGTAATTTTTATCTAATTTATTATCGTTGACTATATAAAATATTTTTTTATTGAGTTTGTTACATAATCCACATTAATAAGTCACTAAGTTTAATTTAGTATTGTAAATAATTTTTTTTATTAATTGATTTAAAAAAAAAAAAAGAGGCCGGACCCATAGTTACGGATTTAGTCCGGTCCCCTTGGGTGTTCAGTCCGGTCCAATTGATGGACCGAAAACTTTCGGTCCATTGCCAGACCGGACCATGTGCACTCCTAGTTGGGTAGGGTAGGGTAGGGTATGGGCTTTAAAAAGGTGTAAGACCTTTGTAAGAAAGGCATGATTTTGCCTTGTTTCACACTCATCATTCTTATATTTGTAATAAGCTTGACAGGTGTAAATAAGGTCCAACTGGAGGGTGATGATGGTGCCAAGTGTCAATGAGGTTCCCTAGTGTTTCTTGGCTGGCTTGGGCGTCCTACATGGCATGCTGATAGCTGGTTGATGACGTGACATGCTAGACGCCATGTAATGCTCTCCGATTGTCCATTTGGCACCCGAAAATCACGAAAAATTTTATTGCACCATAAAATCTTAAAAATTCTCACCAGTCCAATGGTGCAATCCATTTTATCTAATTATGATTCTATGCCTCAAAAAAATCCAAATAGCATTACATTCTCTTAGTGGATCATAATTCGACTACGCATTTAACCAAAAACTTAGCTAGTTCTTAATTCATGAATTTCTCCTAAGTCTTCATTGTATATCCAATGTCTAAATAAAATAAATTTTTTTCATCAAATTAATTTATGAGCATTACATATTTTAATTCATGTCATAGGATCAAAGTCATTGGCTATCAATAAGTAGAGGTGGCAAGTCGTGTTCGTGGGTTGCATTCGTGTCTTCATGAGTATTAGATTTTATGGGTCAACCCGAACATGACCCATTTAACTAAATGAGTTAGATCTTAAAATCCTAACACGAACCATTTAAATTATCGGTGACACGACCTGATCCGCTTGACCTGTTTAATAATTTTGGACATGATCCATTTAACTCGTTTCATATAAATAGTTTGAGTTGACTTGGATATTTATTTTTTAACCGAATTAATATAATCTCATATATACTAAAATGATAACTATATAAGATCATTCACTACTGCAACTGGATTCATGATTTAATATTTTATCGTCAATATCCAAACAAATAATATATAAGAAAATTAATATTTTCATAAAATAAAATTACATATTAACAAAAAAAAAGCTCAATAGTTTGATATATTAAGTAGTCAAATACTAATATTAATATCACATCCCAACAACAAAAAAACCCATATAAAATTTAAAAATAGAATTTATTTTTATTATACGATTTGAGTGCAGGTTGACCCACAATTGACCCGTTTATTAATTATGTCGTATCGGGTCAACCTATTTTAATCTAAATCCATTTATATCAAACCCAAACCCACTAATATGTGTCGTGTTTGTGTAGGATTCACGGGTCGTGTCATATATTGACACCCATACTGCCAAGGTCTATCCATCTCATGGAGTATTTTTCTTGATTAATCAAAACCTCTATGAGTCATGCCATACGGCTCCACTAGTTGCTTCAATACTCTTTTATGGCCTAATGTCGTTTATAAGGTTAAGCTAAATTGACCTCATTTTATTGGTGTGACTCCCCCAAACTCCGTTTGGGATTTGACAGAGCTTGAAATATTGAGACATGCAACACAATGATATATATCCTTATTCATGACAGTTAAAGATGTAGTACAGCTAGCAACCTTCTATTAGTATGCAATATTCGTAGTGGATAATTTTTTTAAAAAATTACACAGTGTACTGGAAATACTATATCCCAAAACAAAAACTTGATTCAAATTTCTATAATAAACACATATTCAAAATGTAGTAACACTTGTCCAACAAGACTGTATTAAAATAAGTACTAGAGATAGCACTCCATAATTACAAACATGAAATAAAACTATTGCACTAAATCACTGAGCCGCTCACATAGCTTGGCTATAATATCCAAAATTGTATCTAGAAAATGGAGTATCCACGCTATCAACTCCTCATCATCACTCTGTGGTCTATTTGACCTCGTCCAGTTGGTTGTGCCGGATTCTCCAAGTCTTGACACATTGTCTACCATTCTAGAAGAGTGACAGTTGAGACTACTAAGTGAGAGTTTTTCAAATCTCAGAAAGTAAGCTACTAAACTATCAACAATATACACAGGCATGCATGACAATAAAAATAACATGTATGTATCATGACATAAACTTGAATATGCGTGAGGTGACTTATAAATAACATGACTATACATGAACGTAACATGACTTCACGTGAACGTGGCATGAATTGACACGAGCATGACCTTGTTGCATATACTTGGTTGTTTAACATGAAACTGTACATGCTCCACAACTTTCCAATGGTCGTGTGCTCTTGCCGGTATCACATGGCATAACAAGCATTTGTGCCAGCACATTATGATAATTGAACTGATAAAATTGTTAAACGTGTAGTTGGCACCACCGGTATTGGGTGCCTGACTTCGCTCCTGTAGTCAGTTACTTAGGTCCCATTTGAAACCTGTGACTGAACTTTATCAACTCAAATGATTTCACATCTAATTTAAAGTTTAAACACCTAGTGTGGACAATGGGGTTCCACTAAGATAATTTCTCATCCCAACACTTGCGGTCATGAGTAAATAAAAGACTCATACATGACTTAGACTTAAATCATGACATACTCATGTAACATATGACATGGCATTCGTAGAATGTAACAGATAAACATGTAATAGATGACATGATATTCGTGTAACATATAAACGTGTGGCAGATGACATGTCATTTGTATAATAGATAAACGTGTAGCAAATGACATGACGTTCGTATTTTATAACAATTACAATAATCATAAGTAACTTGAATATAAACCATAGTAACCTTACCCCCGTAAATATCTGAAAGTAACTTAAAGGCTAACGTACAGTTATGCTGCGTAATGTAAAGCAAAGCATAAATGAGTGCGAACTAAAATGAAATAGTTTTTAAGGTTATAATATCTCACTAAAATCTCATAAAACTAAAAATTACTAACTTAGGACTAAAATTACAAAGTTATCCCTCTACTTGTGGGAAATTATAATTTTGCTTCAAAATAAGGATTTTGTAAATGAATTACAAAACTTACCAAAATTTCATTCCTCATGTAAATTTTGTACTAAATCCAAAAATGACCTCAAAAAAATTTTTAAAATGTCAAAAATATGCCAAAAACTCCTAGGCCGATTCACCTTTAGGCCAAAAACTACACTTTTATTGCTACTTGACATTCCAACATACTAACATGCTTAAACCAATTTTATCAACTCTCAAAAATTATATCTTTGGTTCTGAAATCATGCTAAAATATCAAAACATACATTTCATAAAAACTTTGACTCTCCATAACAAAACAAAAAAAAATGCCAAAACATCAGGATTAGGTCAAAATGAACCAACTCTTGATGTTCTTGGTCTATCATTTTCAAATCACCTCCAAGGACTCCAAAAGTCCATAAAAACTCTCCCAACATGGGCATCATCCAAACCTAAGTGATATCATGCTTGAATGAACAACCAAATATCAAAAAATACACTTAGAAAAATCAGTTTGTATAAAAAGCCATAAAATTGAGTATAGCATGCTTGGACTTGAAACAAAGTGATGATCTATTTTTCTGGAATAAATATTCAAATACAAAAAATCATATACCTCATACTCAAGTTCTAAATTGTTCTAAGTATTTAATCTAGCATGTCATGGCAACAATTTCATCCAAACAAATCATCACACCCAATAGCCTCTAGATTGAGTTTAAATCAAACTCTTGCATGATTAACAACATTTCATCAAAGATGTAAAACAAAATTGTCCAAAAAGAAACTCTCATTACATTGAGAAAATCCTCAAGAACAACATAAATGAAAATCAAAGCTATAGGATCAAGTTTCTAGAGCCAAAGTCACAACCTAAGCCAAAACAGAAACTATTTTGGGCCAATCAGTTTCTAACACTTTGAAATCATTCAAAACCCTTTTATAAAAATACTAACATGCTTTGAATCCATTCCTAACTTGCATATAAACATGTTAACACTTCACCATAGTAATATTTACCCATCATTTCACCAAGAAATTCACAAAACTTTCGAAGTTTCATACAAACATCAAAACTATCACCACTAAAACCTTTCCTCCATTAACAACCATTTTCATCAATCAAAACTCCATGAGAAATTTACCAATACAACCCAAATAAACTAGACTCAATATAGAACAAAATACAAGAGTATCAAGCCAAATAAAAATCATGTACAAAGGCAGGAATGCAAGAACACAAACTGCCCAGAAATATTTCTCTCAACTTTTTTGTATGAGAATCTGAGAAAGTTGTAATGATGAGATGAAAAGATATGAGATGGGATCATACACTTCTTGTATCCAAACTGGGCCATGTGAAGTGAGTCGCAAGGGGCGTAGGTATAAGCGAGGCTTAATTTAGTGGGTAGATGAATGACCCTTGGATGAGAGTGAGGTAGTTGAAAAGGTGGAGGAAAGAGGGCTGCACAATAGCTGATTGGTTGTTCTTGCCGAGTGGATAGGAGCTGATGGATGGTGGTTTGACTTGCCTTCAAGCCACCATTTGGGATTTGTCATGAGGTGGCACAACACCCAAAGCATGGTCTTGAAAGTAAAATGAAGCTTGCTCAAGAAGCTTGGCCAAAAGGGGTGGTTTTGGTTGGACTAAATGGAGTTAACCGAATGGGGCCTAGTTTGAGGTTTAGTTAGGATTTTGGTCATTACTTGGTTCAAAACAAACTTTTCTTGCTTATAAACCAGATCGAACCTGATCTGATTCAATCGATTTTCTAGGTTTTTTTTTACACCCCTAACAATCAGCTTTCTCCCATGTCTAACCTTCCACGCCACTGTCAACATTATAGAAGTTACCAACCAGTTATCGTTCACCACTAGGAGCCACCATGAAGACCACACAAAGCATGCTTCAAGTGCACGACCACACCTCTACACCAAAGCTTTTGCATTTTTAGCTCATGCAAGCATCAGACTGCACCACAGCTTAGCATCTTCAACCCAACACCACCTTCTACCATTATTGGAACAACTAACCTTCCCTCATTTCACCTTGCCACCACTCAACTGGAAACCAGTCACCATGCTCATGACCATTTTCTCTATTAATTGGTTTGTCTTTTCGGGTCCTCTCTCTCTTTTTGGTTTCAACTCTCTCCCTAGGTAAGATTCTATCTTCCCTACATATGTTTTCTACTTTATTTTACAAATAATAAAATAATGGCTAGTCGGATGTGAGTGGAGGTTAAGAGTGCATGGTTTATATGTTTAAGTGTGCAAATCATACTTATTTAAGTTATCAAGTTAATATGTTTATATCAATTAAATGAGGTACCGTAATATTGTGAATCATAAGAGGATAATTTAGTTGATTGGAATTGCATGCTGTGAGTTTGAGCCATGATTGGATTGCATGAGAACATGATGTAAGCAAGATGAGCAAGTTGTGTATGGGTGATGAGTGTGTTCATTGATTTTTGGATCTGAATTGTATAGCATGGATTGATGTTGTCAATTGATTGAGGGTTTGGAGGGATGAGATGATACTGTAATGAATAGATGGGATGATGTTGTAATGTATTTTATATTAATCAGTTGGATTATGTTGTATGTATTGTATATAGCTGATGTTGGATGATGTAATAGAAGTGTTAAAGTATGGAGGCTCATTTGAATAGTAGAAAGGAAGTGGAAGTGTCTTGAATTAAGTTGGTAATGTATAAATGTTACAAAGTATATATATATATATATGTTGGAACCCATGGATTTTTATGGTGGTGAATTAGATGTAATAGGTTGAATATGTGTGACCTTAAATAGGTCGAACTCACTAGGTGAACTTATCATTTTACCCTGCAATTATTCAAGATTTGAACAAATTGCATAAGATTTTATGTTTCATTTATTTTATGTTTTTAACTCAAGAGATGAAGAATTTTTTTTAATTTTTTTTAAATTTTTTTAAATTTTTTTTATGGTTATTTTGATAAAAATACTCAAAACATTGATTAACATTTTAATTATGATTTTTCTTATAAAATACTGATAAAAAGATTGGTTAAGATTTAAGTTATATCTCATAATCTAAATCTATAAAACTTGTTCTCAGTTTCTACGTTATGTTGAGTATTAGGTAATGGGGGTCGCCCGTGGAGCATGAGGCCCTGAGGGTCCAGATAGAAGCCGAGAAACGAATGAATATGGGCAATATGGAAGACCGATACGGAACTAGCAACCAATGCCAAGAGGCGACGAAATAATGCATGGCAATTGATATCAAGGCGAGACAAGGGAAAAGGGAGATAGGCCCACTGAGAGAGAGCATACAAGGCCGATGAAACCACACTTAATAACAATAAGACCGGTGAAGATATAATTAGAACCCGTTTGATAGTCAAAGTATTTCATTTCATCTCATTATTATAATTTTTTCAAATTATTATATAAAATATAATAAACAATTCAACTTTTTTAAATCTCAAAATAATAATAATATTTTAATAATATTAAATTTAATTTTTAACTTTTATTTAAAATTATCTCATCTTATCTTATTATTCCAACCAAACTTTAATGCGACTTGACTCTTATTGTCTTTATCAATCTAGATTATTCGCCATATCTCGAACTTCCCGTTTTAAAGACAATTACTTGGGGATAGGGGTGAGCATCGGTCGGTCCGGACCGAGAAAACTGGACCGGACCGGTCATTTTGGACCGAACCGGACCGGACCAAATTTGGTCCGGTCTGGTCCGGTCCAATTTTTTTTAGACCGAATGAATTCGGTCCGGTCCACGGTCCGGATGTTTTTTGGACCGGATTGGACCGAATATATTTATATATATTTTTTATATTTTTTATATATAATTATACTATATTATAATTAAGTATAGACTATTATTACTATTATATATTTATATAGTTATACTAATGGTTATATTAATTGTTATATTAATTTAGTTATACTATATTATAGTGATTTATTATAAGTTATAAATTTATAAGAAATTATAACTATATTATATATTAGTATAAGTTATAATGATTTAGTACAGTTATAAGTATAGACTATAGACTACAGTTATACTTATACAATTATACTTATACTAAATTACTAATATTATTAATATATAGCTATAGCCTATAGCCTATACTATATTACTAATAGTCTAATACTTTATACTAATACTATTATATAATTATAATTTATACTAATCATGATTCATAATAACTAATCACTATAAGTCTATCACTATATATATTTAGTATCAATGCATTAATATATTCTTTAATGTATTACTAATATTATTAAGTATTAAGAGTTATAGTATAAATTATAATATATGTATAATTTATAAATTTATAATAGTATGTATAATTAAATATTTTATTCTTATTTATAATAATATGTTAAGTATGTATCTTTCTTAATTATGGATATAATATGTATGGATAATTAAATTATTCATGCTTATTACTTCATATACAAAATGTTAAAAGTTGTATATGGTTTATTATGCATTAACATACTTTAAGTTAGTAATAAAGTAATAATTAACATCATCAATAATGTAATTTTTATCTAATTTATTATCATTGACCATATAAAATATTTTTTTATTGAGTTTGTTACATAATTCCAATTAATAAGTCACTTAGTTTAATTTAGTATTGTAAATAATTTTTTTTATTAATTGATTTAAAAAAAAAAGAGGCCGGACCGAATGGACCGAACCGGACAGGACCGGACCGAAAGCTACCGGTCCGGTCCCCTTGGGTGTTCGGTCCGGTCCCCTTAAGTGTTCGGTCCGGTCCAATTGATGGACCGAAAACCTTCGGTCCATCACTGGACCGTGTGCAGCCCTACTTGGAGAGCCTTTTTCAATACCTAGTGTTCTTTTTTTTTTTTTGTTTTTTTTGTTTTTTTTTAAGTTTTAGATAAGATTTGACATCAAATCTTTGGTACTAGGAAATTATTTTAGTTTTATCCTATCTCATTTCATTTTTTTTTAAACATCACTTAAAATAAATATTTTTAAACCAATCATTATAATTTTTTTAAATTGATCATTATAACTTCTCAAACTTTAAAAAAAATTCAATTTTTTCAAATTATAAAATAAAATTTATATTAAAAAATTATATTCTAACAATATTATAACTTTATAATATTTTTTATTCAGTTTTTTTCTCTCCTTTTTCAAAACTCCATAGAGGTTTGGCTAACGAGTTGAGATGAGATGAGTTGAGATGAAAGTTAAAAGTTGAATAAAATATTGTTAGAATATTATTTTTATTTTAAGATTTGAAAAAGTTGAATTGTTTATTGTATTTTATGCAAAAATTTGAAAAAGTTATAATAATAAGATGAGATGCGATGAGTTAAAAAACTTTTGGAAACCAAACCTAACTCAAATAGTCTCACAACCATTCATAAACCATCTTACTACTATTTATAAAATTTTTAACCTAATTTGGATACATGTATCCTCAGAATAACTCACTGTTATTCATTAATTTATTATTAATTTTGACTTATTTTTCACAACTGTTAACTATTATTTAATATTTTATTATTTTTTTTGTATTATTTGTTTACTACTATTTATAAGATATTTAAAAATACTTCATTACTTAAACGCAATCGAAGTTCCAAGTCTCATCTAATTCTCAAGCTTAGGAGATATTTTAACAGATTTTTTTACATTTTTTACTTTTAGTATTTTAAATATTTTTTATTTAGTTTTTATACGACATGTGACATCAAGTCATTGGAATTTACAAGATATTTTAACAGATCTTTTACGTTATATTAACGGAAGTATTGAATTTGTTATTAACGTATTTTACTCTCACTGCCTTATGAACACCTCCAATCATAGAGTAAAATGGCTTGGGGTGTTCAACGAAATGTCTTTGATATCTTGAGCTCTTTAATATCAAATAATCAGATGAATCAGATGTCTTTTACATACTTGAGCTCTTCCTTTATATAGAGCCTTTGAACTGTTCTGTTATTAAGTGATAACGAACATATCTGTTATTTCAAATTCAAACCCAGAGATGAGGGGTTCATCTCTTAGTAAATTTGAATGATAATTATATCGACCCCATGCCACCGTCGGATAGTTATCCAGTTGGTATTGGCGATGGGCTGGATCCTCTTAATATCGAGCTGGGCTTCAGATAGTGAAGTAGGCTAAGTGCTTAAGTAATGGCTCAGGCCCATATAGGTTTAAGGGCACTAGCATTGGCTTGGCCAAAACTAAAGATTTGCTAAATTTTAGATACTATGTACTAAAAAGTCTCCATATTGGATTGGACATCTCTAAAATAATTTGGATATTAGCTACAGTGATTAGCCAAATTTGAAGAACCAAATTGATTCACCAAAAGTTAAAATAATAATTTCTCACTCCAAGCAACCATTAAAATATTAATTTCTCACTCCAATAAAAATATTATTTGATTTATAATTAAGAAATTTAGATAGAATTTTTGATAAGTTTAATCAAATATTTTTTGTTATTAGCATTAAATGACTTTTAAAAATATGATTTTTTTAATATTAATTTAATTAGAATATAATTATTATTAATATTAAATTGGTAGAATTATAAAATGTGATATAAAAAAATTAAATAACAAAATTATTAATTTAATAATATTTTATTATTATAGAGAAAGTAAATGGTTAATCCAATGTGGGAATTGAATTTAAATAAAATATACAAATGTAAAAAAGTGTGATATTAGTTAAAATTTGAAGATGCATTTGGCCAATCCAATGCTAGTGCTCTAACCGGTTGAAATATCGTCTCCATAATTGATCCAAAGTTAAAATTGCAGGAAGTAGAAAATTCAAAATCAAGACTTATAGGTTACTTTGTCAAAAGGGAAAATCAAGTTGATAATTTAATATTTTATTCAATTTTTAATTTTTATCTTAACGAATCATTTCATCTCAACTCCTTATCAAAACCACACCTAAGGAGTGTATGTTAAAACATGATGAGGTGTAAATGAGACTTTTATCCCCTCTGCCCAAAAGCCACGACATCAAAGTTCTCGTCATAAGTACAATAGACTTGCGCATTCATAATCAAAACAAAATTTTATAAGATGAATTTAAGAAAAAAATCGATGGTGGCTGCTGATCCAAGGGTGTGTTGTGGCCATCCTCACGGAGTGTGTAGAACATCCACCCTCACTGTGGTGCCCAGATCGCCCTGACGCAGTGTAGATCAAGGCTGCTCCACATTGGGGTCTCCATAACCACCCCGGCCGCCCCAATCAACTACTCCTGCACGAAGTGAACACCTCAACACTGGGTGGTTGGCTGAAATCTTGCATCGGGATATTATTTCAGTCTCTCTTAAAGCCTTATTTGGATTGAGAAAACATTTTAACTCATCTTATCGTATCTCATCTCATTCCATCTAATCATTATAATTTTTTTAAATTTTAAATAAAATATAATAAACAATTCAACTTTTTAAGATTTTAAAACAAAAATAATATTAAAAAAAATATTTTAATAATATTTTATTCAACTTTTATTGCGAGTTCGAGCCCCATCAGTCCTGACCTAGAATCCGATGAATCGATTTTCATCTTATATTATCTCATATCATCTCCACTCACTATTCAAACCACCCTTTAGGGTGGTTAAGAAATAGTTTAAGGTTAAGGTAGGGTTTATGATTTTGAGTTTTGTTTTTTAGAGTTTTAGAAAGTGAAAACTATTACGTGGTTTAGCTATTTTAATAAATGTTGAATTTTAAAAAAATAAATAAATAAATGAACTCCATTAATAATCAAAGAAATCAATCAACAGTCATATAAGATTGTACATGAACTTGTACATCCTCCATAATAAGATTGTACATTTTGCATAATAATACCAATTTTCATTTTACAATCTCTTTGATCTGTAGCAATATCATTTTACAAGCTCCCTTCTCATTTGCTATGACAGCCACCCATTTTTTCCATATATGAATACTCTTCCCATTTCGGCCCTGGCGATTTGGAAGGACACATTTGAAACAAAGCTTGTTAACTTCCTCATATATGAGTCTTTTAGTAAGCTTCAAGTTCATTGCATTTCTGATATTGTAAGGTAGCACCAGCACGCCTCGATACCATTTGGGCTTGAAATTAGTGAATAAATTAAACTTTATAGTAGTTGTTGAAAGCTCCTTTGATTGCTTTTTGATCCTGCAATAGCTAACCTTCTTCATCTTCTGTTCTTTCCCAAAGTCTTTGTACCACTTCTTGGCATTCAGCATCTAACTTCCAGCTAGCCTTATGTCTCCATGTCCTTCTAAAACATCTTGGCTTCGATCCATTTTATGAAGTGGGAGTAGAATGTTTTTTTGATCAGAATCTGACATGGGGAATGTTTCCACATGCCTTTGATAAAAAAGCATCATGCATGCATGCTTGGTTTGCCACAAAATGATCCAATTGCTCAAAGGTTTATTGTTGATCAACCCGATTGTTTCTCAACGTATACTTCTGTCCATTAAAACCCTGATCAAACAAACTATAATATTCCTCCAAGACTTCATGAAATTTTAACATTTGACTTAGCAGCCTCATTCCACCACCTTTTTCTCATTGTTACTAAGGATTTCTACGAAATCCCAATGATTAAACGTTGATTATTAAGACCTCTAATTTTTCTGAGCCAATTCCAACATTTTTTCCTTTTATGTGCTTATGGATGACCATATAAACCATTTAATAACTTCTTTTGAAGTTCACTTTTATGGCTAGGATTGGGCGATAGGACTTTGCCCCCTATCACCCTGCTGTCCATCGCCCTGACTTCGTATGGACTGCAAGAGCAACCCCGCTTGCAGGGGAAACAGGGAGCGGGAACAGGGAGCGGGGGCAGGGGCGGGTTGTACCCCTTTAGCACCTTGCACCCCCGGGCTCGTCTTAAAGCCCAACCCATATATATAAATGATATACACACATATATATATATATATATATATATATATCTAAATAAATTCTTTACCAAAATGACGTCTTGTGGTAATGATTTAAAAAAAAAAATTTGAAACGACGTCGTTTTAGGGAGTTAAGGTAAACCTAATTTCCCCTTTGGGAGTCTCTCTCCCCCCCCCCCCCCCCCCCC